>PVJH01009694.1:0-77638 GCA_004026705.1 Nesogale talazaci | reverse complement strand
CGGCTTATCCATTCCTTCCCCTCTTCCCCTGGTCTCTCCTCCCCTCCAACCCTCAATAGTTTATACATTGTTATTGTTTTGTCATATCGTACACTGCCCGACCTCTCCCCCAACCCACTCCTTTGATGCCCATCCTTCAAATAAGAGCTTGTGTATATATCCTTGCTGTTGGTTCCATCTCTCTACCCCCCCTTCCCTCAACCCTTCCAGTATCTCTAATCTAACCATTGGCCCGAAGGGGCCCATCCATCCTGGTTTCCCCATATCTCCAGCTCCCCTCTATGCCAGTGTGACTTCTCCAGTCCATCTGGATTTGCAAGGTAGAGTTGGGACCATGATGGTTGGGGGACAGGGAGGAAGGATTCAGGAATCAGAGGAAACTTGCTCATACAGCATTTTTAAAAGACTGCCGATGAGTCCCTGGGAGGAGGACTAACCTGCCATTTTGACTTGGTGTAAAATGAAGCATGCAAAGTTCTTAAAGGAAGGGTTTACTAGGCAAGAGGAAGGGTTTACTAGACAGGAGGACACTATCTTCAGAATTGGGCAGACCCAAATAGAAGATATAATGAGAAACAAGAACCACACATTTTAATATTTTTTGAGTTATAAGAGTTACTATTTCAATTTAAGAACATATTTATAGGTCAAGTACTGGGGTAGCAAGTGGACCTTTGTTCTTTGAATTTGCTATTCCATGATACTGGCCTAGTATGATCACTGAAGTAAAATGGGTGCATAAGCAAATGTGGTGATGTAAGCTGATGGTGCCCAGCTATCAAAAGATTTAGTATCTGGGGTCTTAAAAGCATGAAGATAAACAAAGGCCATCCACCTGAGAAATGACCATGCCCACACAGAAGAAGCACACCAGCCAGTGTGGCCACAAGGTGTTAAAAGGATTAGGTAGCAGGCATCAAAGAAGGAAAAAAAAATCACTGTGTGTGTACCTTCTCAAGGCACCCACTGAGGACATGTGGGAGCATGAGCAAAAGTGGTGAAGAAAGCTAATGGTGCCCAGCTATCAAAAGATACAGCGTCTGCGGTCTTAAAGGCTTGAGCATAAATAAGCATCCATCTAGCTCAGGAGCAACAAGGCCCACCATAAAAGAAGCATACTTGCCTGTGTGATCATGAGGTATTTAAACAATCGGGTATCAGGCATCAAAGAATAAAAATCAAAATCAGTGGTTCAATTGATTCCTGATACGATCGCTGAAGCCAAATGGATACAGAGGCAAACAGAGTGGAAGAAATAGATGGTGCCCAGCTACCAAATGAAAAAGTGTCTGGAATCTCAAAGTGTTGAAGATAAACGAGTAACTGTTCAGCGCAGAAGGGGCCAAAGAAAGCAGGGATGAAGCATCAAGAACAAAAATCACAACATTACGAATGAGGGGGAGAGCAGGGTGGGGACCTCAGGCCCACTGGTTGGTAATTGGTCATCCCCTTACAGTGGAGTCATGGGGAGGAGACAGGTCACTCAAGGTACAGCGAGGCAGTTATGAAGCATACAACTTTCCTCTAGTTCCTAAAGGCTTCCTCCTCTCAACTATCATGGGCCTAACTCTATCTTACAAATCCAGCTGAACTAGACAAGGTGCACTGGTAGAGAGGGGAGCTGAAGATATGGGGAACACAGGACAGATAAGCCCCTTGGGGCCAGTGGTGAGATTGGAACTACCGGATGGGTGGAGAAAAGCTGGGGTAGAGAGATGGAACCAACTGCAAGGATCTACATATAACCTCTTATCTGGAGGACAGGCATTAAAGGACTGGACTGGGGGAGAGGTCAGACAGTGTGAGATATGACAACAATAATAATTTATATAGTATTGAGGGTTGGTGGGGAAGGGAGAGCAGAGACGAGGGGAAAGGATGGGAAACTGATATCAAGGGCTCAAGTGGAAAAGCAGATATTTGGAGAATGACAAAAACAGCAGACATGTGAAGGTGCTTGGAACAGTATATGTATTTATGTATTGTGAAAAACAATGTACGAGGCCCAAATAAAATTAATTTAAAAAAATGAATTAAAAAAGAATTACTATTTCAAAAAGCAAGTTTTCTTGATTTTCCTTTGTAATAGAACTTATGTGAGTTTCTTGACAATACACTGGATATTATTTATGCTTTCCCCCCTAAAACACACAGGGTTTATTATAGAATAGAATTGAATCCAAACACCAGACTGCTTCATCTTTCTCCAGAGAAGGGGCTATTAAATTTGAACTGCTGACCTTTGGTTAGAATTCTAACACCATACCCATTGTACCACCAGGGATCCTTTGAATCCCAAACCAAACAAATCCACTATCCTTGACTCAATTCTGACTCATAAAAACCCTGTAGGGGTTCTAAATCTGTGAATCTTTATGGAAACAAATAGCCTCTTCTTTCTCCTACAGATGCTCTGGTGGATTTGACCCACTAACGTTGTGGTTGGTACATCAATGCCTAACTGATAGTGCCACTATGGTTAAAGAGGTTAACCAGTTAAAATGGTACCAACAAAGGTACTGTTGATTTGACTATTCAGTTGTGTTCTTCAAATCTCCCTATATTCTTAAGACCTTTGAATGATCTTTATTCCATGTTTATCCCCACTATTGTTTGTTAGCCTAAGCCCCCTTTAAAAGATATTGTTCTAAGGCATGTAGCAGTTAAGGAGTCTTGGTGGCACAATGGTTAGGTGGTAGGGTGTTCACTGAAAAGCTGGTACTTGGAATTTACCCATCAGTCCATCAGAACCCCGGTGGGATAGAAGGTTATGTCCTAGGGTGCTAACCTACAAGTTCATCAGTTCTAAACCACCAGTCTGCAGAAGAAACGAGGCTTTCTACGCATGTAAATAGTCTTAGAAACCCACAGGGACAACTCTGCTCTTTCTTATTGGCTCTTTAGGAGTCGGAATTGATTCAATGGCAGGGAATTGTTTTGTTTTATCCCTTTAAGCAGCCTTCAGGAGTAAGACCTGGTGATTCACTTTGTTAGAGTTTATAGCCAGGAAAACCCTGTGAATTAGTTCTATGATGTCATCTAGTAGCACTGCCTTATCATGGTCTAACTTTAAATAATATAACAATATATTCCAATGACACTCTCCCATTTTTTGACTTTTGCTGTCATTCATTTTACTTTTCATTTTGTGATAATGTCTACAATATATTGCTCCAATCTGCAACTTTAGACAGTTAGTTGCCTTTTAGAAAATGATTGAAATAAGAAAAATTTCTACACATATTCACCTTTATTTTTACACCTGAAGCTTTTACTTTCTATATGTAGAAGAGCATTTCATCTAATATTCTTTTTTGGTCTGATATTCTTAATGCTTCCATAACTTCCTTAAGTTTACTTCTATCTCTTCCTACAATGAATTGTCTCATATTTTCTTTATCCAAGAAAAAAATTTCGTGTGAAGATTTTTGCAATATATTTCCATTTGATATGACTTAATGAGTTTAATACTTTAAAGATTCCATTCCATTAACATATGGTTTATATGGTTTCTGATGAGAAGTTTGATGTCTTTCTTACATTTGTTACCCTGTAAGATATGTCTCTCTCTCTGAGAAAGTGCTTATTGTGTGTAACATCCAGCTATTTGTTATAGTTTGCTAAAATTCCTTATATATGCATGCATATATCTTTAGGGTTTCTGCTATGACCTTACAACACTAAATCCAGTCATCTCGAAGTCTGGTTCTTTTTATTTTTTTTTGTCTTTTCTCTCGGAGTGTCTTCAAGACACTTTTTAAAATATATAATTTTTCTACTGAAAATGTTTTTCTACTGAAAATAGTAGTTCACATGTGCTGGGTGCAGGTCTTTGTTTCGCATATACCTTGTTTTGTTTGAAATGAAGTTGTATGCCAAAAAGAGTACTGAAGTCATTTTCAATCTCACTTGTCCTCCTTTTGTTACCACTCAGACCATTGTTCAGATCTGCTGTCTCAGGAGACTGGAGGAATTTTGAAGAATGTGACCTTGCTTTTAGTTTCCCCCTGCTTTATGTGTGTGGAGAATAAAACACACAAAGAAAAATGTACAGAACACACTTGCATACCCCATTTGTTCAGAACAATGATAGGAAATCCAGTTCTACCCACGCTTTTCTCCTCCAGAGAATGCGGCCCATTCTGGTTCTTTTTTCCTTTTTCTAACCAACCCTTCCTCCTTCTTTCACAGTACCTTCCTACTTCCTGCCCCTAGCCTTTGTCTATGGCTTCAAAATATTCTTATTTTGTTGGAAAATAATTTTTCCTAATATATTTTTTCTTTATAATAATGGTATCATGAAATATATCTTTATGAAATCAACTGAATTTTCTGAGCATAATACCTTCAAAATTCAATCATATCACAAGATTTTTGACAGATTCCTTATTGTATTTAAAAATGCATAATATGCATTCATTTTGTTTTGGATTGTTTAAGTATTTTAGATCTGTTGTTTAACATCTTTCATTGTTTTAGTTAAATTATCCATCTGGGATATTAATATTATCCCATAACTCTAGAATGCTTGATTCTATTTTGCTTGTTTGTTGTTTCACTCTCCATTTCAAAGTGGATAATTTCTACTGATAGAGCTTTAAATCCAGAAACATCTACTTGACTCTGTCCAGTCCATTGACATGCTTGTTAAAGGAATTCTTAATCTCTGATATTGTGTTTCAGTTTGTTGAAATTCTTTATATATTCAGAATATTGCCCATGAGTTTCTGTTATATCCTTACAAAAGTAAACCCAGTCATTTTAAAGCTCTCTTTCCCTCCCTTTTAGTTCTTATGTCTTAGTCATCGCTATGTGTAGTTCTTTCTTTTCTGTTGACAATTAACTATGTGTTTGTTTTTTCTCTTTTGTCTCAAAGGTTGACATGTTTCTGTGCCTTGTACATAGAATAGTGATGGCTGAGGAAAATATACTCATCCTTGGAAATGGACTCATCTCTTCTTTTATCAGATCATTAATGAATTTGTGTTTGTGGGTGGGGGTGGCTCGTGTACTGAATCAATGTAGTCAGACATTTCCCTCAGCTTGGGTTTGCTGTTTTAAGGCTGCCATCAGTACTAAACAGGCTCAAGTTCATCTAACATTGGGTTTCTTCTGCCTTGTGTTGGAAACTCACAAGGGCAGTTCTACCCTCGCCCATAGAGCAGTGGTTCTCAACCTGTGGTGCGCAACCCCTTTTGGGTTCAAACGACCCTTTCATAGGGGTCTCCTGAGTCATAATAGTAGCAAAATTACAGTGATAAATTAGCAACAAAAGTAGTTCTATGGTTGGTGCTCACCATAGTATGAGGAGCTCCATGAAAGGGCTGTGGCATTAGGAAGGCTGGGAACCACTGATGTAGAGGCTCTATGATTCAGCATGAACTCACTGGCAGGGAGTGTGGTTTTGTGCTTAAATGGAATCTGGTCACTAGAAGATTTTAATAGAATCATTTTTTGCTTTTTGTTTTCAGTTGTTTCTTCACACCTGAGTTCTCTAGGAGCACCAGGCTCTTTCAGTGGTAGACTGGTATGGCCTATTACTTGGTTGTTAGCCTGAGGGAGGAGCAAGAGGCATTTTCTGCCATCCTTATCCTGTTTCCTGAGCAGAGCCCAAGTGCGTCCAACATGTCTTTTTCTCCATAGTCAGGCATCTAAATCTTTGTAGCTGCAGTCATTCTTATGAGGAAAAGTGGATCTTATATGGGAAAACAATATCCAGTGCCAATTATGTCAAGTCCCACTCAAAGAAATTCTAGAAAAAAGATAACGTTAAAGTTCTAAACACGGTACTCGCTCCTACTAGGTTTCCAAGGCTGTAATCTTTATAAAAGCAGACTGCCACGTGTAAAGGCGTAACCGTAGCTCTGTCAGATTTCCAAGGGAGAGCCGTGAGATTACTAAAGCTATTTGCATAGACTTCTTCCTGTCCCCTATTCCCCACCCACCAGAGGACTTTTTTCATTCTGTCCTTCTCCTTGGTAGCACTGGTGGTGTAATTGTTATGAGTCAGGCTGATAACCACAAGATCAGCAGTACAAAACCACCAACTACAATGGGAGAAATGCTTTTTCCAGTTTTCTACATCCTACTCAGAACATAATTTCTCTAAACCCCTTATTTCAAAGAAGCACAGCAAAATCATGTAATTCAATCAGGGTTACCACTGTGCTTTATTAGGTACCATTGATACCGTATATTTGGAGTTCATTGAGTTTAGTCCAACTCATAGAGACCCTGCATACAACAGAGGAAACACTTGCTGGTCTGCATCATCCTCACACTCCTGACAAAACGAGAACTAGACCCCTTGGTCTTATGCAGCACACTTCAGATCGTTCTCTCCCACCCCTCTGAGCTCTCTTTCTTTGGGACCTTTGAAAACGAAATGTCCTCCAAGGCCAAGCCCTTCACCTTGACATTTGCCCTTTTTTTCCCCTGTCACAGTTGAGTCATCCTCAAGACCTCAGGTATGATCTCCCTACTGATCGCCTAAAACACTCCTTTCATTTGTATTTAGAATACAGACTTCATCTTTTGCTTACTAAGTAAATGACGCTTTCCAAAACCAAACCCACTGCTATTACTGCAGTGGATTCCAACTCAACTTCACCCTATATCAGGCATTGCAGGCTGTCGATCGGGATGGGATCATAATGCCTCATCGTGCTCTCTGCTAGGTTGGAACTGCCAACCATACATCAGCAGTACAGTGATTAACTGACTGTGCCACTCGGGCCTCCATTCAAATTACTCCAGAATCAGCATTCCTTCAAATACAGAACCTACTGAATCAAATATTTAAACTTTATTTCCCTATTCTATTGTCCTCTTCCCCATCTTCATATCAGTGTTCATTGCTGACGTACATTTGCCTATCAGTGCTACTCTCATGTCTTTGTTTTTCTGGTCTCACAACTTTAGAATCTGCTATTTGCATTTTTTTGCTTGTCTGTAGTAAGCACTAATCATCACAATAAAATAACCACTGGTTTCCTCTGACCTTCCTTTTGTAAATCCTTTCTTGCCATGTTGTGGATTAGGCCCCTTTTGCTTTCCAGAGAGATTGCTGCCCCATCATCTTAAGCACGTTCTTGGCCTGTCTTCTCTCTGTCACCCAAATCCTGTTCCCTTACCCTCAATTTTAAGGCATCTGCAACAGACAACTTTTCTGAAACCTAGATTCTATTTGATCACTACTCAGATTAAGATTTTTGAGTAGCTTAATATGATTTTTTTTTGCGCAATATGATTTTATGGATCAAATATAAAAGCTTCATTTAAAAAATTTTAAAAAACCTCCTATCAACTCAATCTGGTCTTACTTTCCACATTGTCACTGTGTTCAATTTCAGTCTGCTCATCTGTACTTTTCCTGCCTCTGGCTCTCGCTTTTGGTGTTGCATATACATTGTGTAGGGACACAAATGTAGTTAAAGAATTACTGATATTTGCCTCAATTGTGAAGATTTAATTTTCAACTTTTACTGTTAATGTTATAATGAATATAATACACATGAGCATGATAAAGTTTTCCTGTATTGGACATACATAGGAATGAGAATACAATTTTATTTGTTAAAGAAGTCCTTTACATACAAATAGTTAGCATAAATATTTGTGTGTGTGCATGTGCACCCTAAAAAAGAGCTTCTAGGCTTCTGTTGAAATATATATAAGCTTGATTAGGGTCAGATTTTATTACCTACATGTATTTGGTGGCTGGATTTATGAATCTTGTCTTGAACACACCCATTTGCCATTTAAATGTACAAGAGAGTAAGGGAAAGATTCTTAAATGGAAGAGACTCTTTAAATATTATTTTATTTGCTTGAATGGAGATTGCATACCAAGAAGCAGAATGACAAACACTATTTGAAATCTCTCTAAAAAAAAAAAAAGAACACAAATAAACCTGGCTGCTTTTTGAGATTTTCATTTTTGACATGAATTAAATCTGGAGCACAGGACTTGGTAGTAAATCATGGCTGGCTTGATGACTTGATTCTTTATATATTAGTCCAGAGGTCCATTCTTTTGAATTATTTTATACATAGAAGCTGGAAAGAAAAAAGCAGTGATGAACCTAGAAGAAATTGTTGAGATAGAAAAAATTTCATTTAAGTGTCATTCCCTTGATAGCACTAATTTGGTAAAAACCCTGGTGCATGACCTGCTCCTCACCTTATATTGAGCAGTCAAAGATAGCTTTAAAAAAAAAAAGCAGTGTCAAATCTAAGCTGCAATAGCTCTCCTTTGCCACCAACAATAGTACCTCGTATCCTGTGTGCGAAATAACTAATAAAGGCCTAATTGAAGTTTGACTTCTACGACTCCAGCCATGGTGGAGTCCCCTGAGGAGGAGCAGGAAATGCCACTAGAGGTTCTGTGCCTGATTTCAGAATTGAGAACCATCCCACCCTTGACGAAACTTGTGTCGATCAGATTCTAATAATGTTTGTATATGTCAGTGCTTGTCTCCAGTAGCAATTCAGGCATTACACAGAAATGGCATGTGAAAGTTCACAGGAATCATGCAGCTTGCACTAGAAAACACTTGTGGTTCATTTGTCTATTTTCTTCCTCCCAATCCTCATTCTTCTTTTGTTTCCTTCCTTCCACATTCAGTCTGTTTCAAGAGATTTTTTAAAAGAATAGTATAACTTGCCTTAAAGTAGATTCCTACCAATGACTAAATATTAGTCATTGTGTTTCTTTGTTGCTTTAATTATGCCTTCTTTTACAGCTTCTTTGAAGAGCATTAAGATTGTGCGGTGAAGAATAAAGGGGCGTGGGGTGGGCGCCAGAGAAGAGAAGGAAGGAAATGAGGAGATGAAGATGGTAACACAGAGGTTAATAGAGAGGAGTAACAGCCAAATATGAGAAGGGAAAAATAAATTGAAGTTGTAAAGAAAGAAATAGAAATGACAGATGAGTGAAAGAGTTCACATAGTGATTTATGATGAGACCTCATAATCTCCTGGTAGTTAGTAAGGTTTTCTATAATATGGGAATGCTGCTCCTCCTTGGTTAAAATACAACTTGTAATCTTTAAATTATATCCTGCCTTTACTAACAAATCACTAAGCTTCCTTTCAGAAAGGAAGGGAGGAAGATTTCCCTAGCATGCCAGGATCAGTTCTTTTCACTCTGTTTTCAAGCTGCAGCATATATTGGAAAATATTGATTATTCAAAAATCACCCTGGGCCTTTCTAGCCAATTCTAGATAATATGTTTCCCTCTGTTACTGCTTAGGTTATAAATTTTAAAAGTAGACAGATCTTCGCCATTGTGTCCTTTGCCATTTCACTTTATGGTGCATGCATGTGCCCCTCCCTCCAAATATATGTAAAGCAGTTTAACTTTTAGAAAATCATTAGATATTGTTTAAAATCTGTCATTTTATTTCCTCTGATTAGCCAACTCCAAAGGACAAGGTTTAGACCATCAATCTGCAGGTCAGTCTTGTAAACGAATTTCTTCATTCTTGTCTCTCCAACTATAACCCAATCCTGCCTCACAACATTTGCTCAGCAGATAATGTTTAACAAAAAGTTTTGTAGATGACCCATGTGGGGGCCTAGCTCTACAGTGCTGTCTCTCCTGATTGTCTTAGATTAGAAAGAGGAAGATTTTAAAGGAAGCATGAATTATTCTTTTCTGACTGCTTCTTCTGTTAATATATTCCATATTCAACCTCTTGGCCTATACATTACTGCATTTTACATTACTTCATTACTGTACATTTTGTTATTGATTTTGATTAAATCCATTTGAAAGTCAATATTCACAACAGTAAAAACAGGAGGGTATGTTAAACTGTTATATACAGTACATTTATCCTCCTCTATCAGACTCTGAGTGTGCATTAAAGATCTGGAAGTCTTTTCTGCCTCTTCAGTAAATCTCATCATGAGGTACTTCCAAGGCAAGAAATCATATTCAACACATTACTTAACAGGGCATTCCAACTGTGTCAAGCTGGGAGCTATTTGGTGTTTATAAGACGCTAAAACACTCCCACCCCAGCCAATCCTGTCACCAGCTGGATGAGTTTCAGTTTATTATTTACCACGTGCTACAAGCACTGTGTTGATGAGAAAGTCCTTTTCTTGGCCTTGTTATTCTTTAGGCAGAAGAAAGCTTCAGCAGTCACAGGGAAAGGGACACCTTTGCTGTTAGCATCAGCTTGGTAAAGGAAGAAGAACCCTGCCAAAGAATCCAGTGCTGCACCAGCCAGCTGAGATCCGTCATCTGTGATTAAGACAGAGTAGCTCACTGATGATGAGAATAGCCAATCAGCCAGAAGAAGGCTTCCCAAGCTTTCAAAACCTTGTTCTCAGCCAGCTGAGCAACAAGCTCTCACCATCTATTGTGGCTGAAGAGAACAAAGATTGAGTTCTTGCAAGTGCTCTTTTTTCCCCACATCAATTCTTTTTAATTTGTTTTAAAATAATTTTATTGGGGGCTCTTACAGCTCTTATCTGCATTCCCCCTCACTTTAAGTGGAGAGGGTCCTATCGTTATCTTAAAAATTTGGTATTTGGCTTATGAACTTTTGACATTAATTTTGATTTAAAAGAAACATTGCATATCAGTAATATTTATCCTCAGAACTGATTTTGAGGCATTCCTTTACATCTTACTATCAGGGGAGTGCCACACTTGCTGCCCCCATGCCCAGCTCTGTGGCTGTAGCGTTTCTGTATGCTTACAGCAAGAGCAAGATGAAACTGGTGCTCCCTAAAGCAAGAGTGACAGCCTCCAGAACCCTGGGGAGCAGTCCTATTAGTTTCTATAGGGTCGCTATGATTCAGAATGGACTCAGGAGTAGTGAGTTTTTTATATGCTCACATTTTACTGGCAGCAAGTTGAGACTGATGAAAGTAAAATAATTCTTCATAGAAGAAATGGGACAAAGATTGTTGGTTTTTAAAATAATCTGTCCTTTTCAAAAAATGTAAAAAATTCTAGGCCATTTTATTTGATACTAAAACAACTTTATTATCCAGACTGGCATCAACATAGCACTTTATCCATAAAACTCTTACTTCTGGGCATGGGTATTATTATACTCCCAGTCTATTAAAGAATAATCACAGGGCCACAGAAATTTGATAATTTGGCCAGGATTATCAAATAGGTATCTGGCACAGTGTAGGTACGGGCTCGGATGTTTTGAGTCTGAGCACTAGGCTCTTTTAGATTTCTGGTAGGGAAAGATATTTAAACTGAAACGCAAAAGATGAAAGTTATAAAATAAAGGATTTCTCATCTCCACAGTAGTATAGAACTGGGACCATGACGGTTGGAGGGAGGAAGCCTTCAGGAACTAGAGGAAAGTTGTATGCTTCATTGCCACCTCACTGAGCCTCACTAGCCTGTATCCTCCCCAAGACTCCCCTGTGTGAGAGTGCCCAATTATCCACAGGTGGGCCTTGGGTCCCCACTCTGCTCTCCTCCCATTTGTAGTGATGTGGTTCTTGTTCTTTGATGTTTGATATCTGCTCCCTTCAGCCCACTGTGATCACACGTGGTAGTACTTTTCTTCCATGTGGGCTTTGCTGCTTCTGGGCTAGATGTCCATCCATTCACCCTCAAGCCTACGTGATCCCAGATGCTTATCATTTGGTAGTTGGGTGCCATCAGATTTCTCCTCTCTATCTGCATCTGCTCCTTTCTGTCTTCCATGATCTTATCGTGAGCGTGGGCACACACTACTGTGGAGATGAGAAATGGAAAGGCAGGGAACCCAGGATGGATGAACCCTGTGGGACCAGTAGTGGGAATGAAGCTGCAGGACAAGTGGAGGCAAACTGAGGTGGAGAGAGAGCCAACTTCAGGGATCTACCTATAACCCCTTACCAGGGGGACAGACACTGGGGGAGAGGGCAAGGGAAGACATCGAGCAGTCTAAGTTATGACAAAACAATAGTTTATGGAGTATAGAGAGTTGGTGGGGGAGTGCGGAACAAGGATGGTGAGGAAGGGATGGGAGGCTGAGGTCAGAGGCTCAGATGGAAAGGTGGAGGTTCAGAGAGCGATGACAGCTGCAGGCATGTGAAGAAGCATGACACAATATATGTGTTTATGTATTATGAGAAACGATGTATGATTCCCCCAATAAAATAATTAAATATGAAAAATAAGGGATTTATACTTTGAACTGTGCTAAAATTAACAACTTTATTGAATAGAGCAGAAATGACAAGTTCTAAACTGAGAAAAAATATTTCTAATATACCAAACCAGTAAGAAACTGGTATGCTGATTTAAGAACCTCTACAAATAGGAAAAATGAACAGTAGAAAGATGGACAAAGGCATGAATAAACATAGGGAGAGATTGCCCAACATCTTTAGCTACCAGAGAAATCAAAGTCAAAGTCATGAAGAGGTGCCATCTTATAGCCATTTAATTTGAAAAATAATAATTTGTCTGACAAAGCCAAGTGTTGAATAGGAAATGGATCCATAGGGATACTTCATAGTGCTGGGAGAGTAAACATGGTACAACCACTGTGGGCAAGAGTTTGGCATTTCTCACAAGCCAATCTAGATATACCTTCTCATTCCCTGCCATCGAATCCATTCTACTTAATAGTGACCCTATTTGGCAAGGTAGGGCTGCTTCTGTGGGGTTCTTTATGGGACTAGAAAGCCTCCAGAAATCCCGCTGGTGTATTCCCAAAGTAACTTATGAAATAGAAATTTGTGCACAAATCACACATCCTCACACACATTCATACACTATGTGTGCAGCATTGAGGAATCATTTATTATTCTATTTTGAGCAGTCAGTAAATTTTTTAATTAAAAATGTGAGTTTAGAAATGAACAATATGTAGTTGCTGTCCTAAGAAAGAGAGAGCGACACATACAAACACTACTTGAAATGCAGTGCGATGAGTGTTTTAACAGAATGGCAAACGAAGAGCTTTGAAAGCTCACAAGAGGGATTGATTAATTCTGTCATAGGTGAGTTAACTTTGGAGCAATGATTTGAATCATGAAGGGCATAAAACCAAAGAGGTGGCCCAAAAGCTTCATGGCCAACGTGGCATTTACATTAACCTAGAACATTGCCTGTTATGGGTTGGGAAGCAGGATGGAAGGGCTGCATTGGGAAGGTGGGAGCAGATGCTGAGATGAAACACACAAGGGAACAAAAACGATGCCCCTCACACTGACTTTGACAGATACAACAACCACAGGGTGTCTACCAAGACCACATATTGGGTTGGCTGGGTTATGTTTGAGGTGATCACTGACCTTGACAGAGGAGTTAAGACTTTGTTATGATAACTTCAGTACACTGAACAAATGACACAATGCAATTTTTGTGTTTTGTCCCCTCTGTTGACTGGAGTGGTTTCCTACAGAAGATCTTTTTGCTCTGGAGTTTTACCAAGCATTGCAAGTGGAAGCCAGCCAACATGGGTCTTGCTCAGTTCCTTATAATCTCTACTACACACTATTTTCTTTCCACAGAAGACAGACCTGGGTGAATAGGAACACTGGAGTTTCAAGTTTCAGTAAGGAAGGTTTTAAATCCTCAGAAGAAGAAGAAAAAGGAAAAGGAGAAGAAGAAGAAGAAGAAGAAGAAGAAGAAGAAGAAGAAGAAGAAGAAGAAGAAGAAGAAGAAGAAAAGGGAAAAAATGACAGACCATAAAATAGAGAAAATGAGGAAGAATGGGAAGAGAGCAAAGTTCATCACTGTGGGAAGTGACTGGATAATAATAATTACACCACTCAATTAATACCTTATACTTGCAGAACACTTTGGCACTTTATCATTAAAAATGATTCCATACTTAAGGTCAATTTCACAGATTCTGAGACTGATTTTGATCTGAGAACTGGACTGAAAAGAAGATTGGGATGAAATTGACTGGGGTGAAAGGTTTTTTTTTTGAAAAGATAGGTAGTCATACTTGCTTAATGGTTATAGATGCATGGAGACGAAGAATTAAACTGAGGCTTTGTAATTTAATGAGTTAAAGGAAAACCTGTGTAGATCAAGGAACTGATGTCAGGACCAAGGAGTTTTAGAATCAGGAGGAACCTTTGGTCATCTCTCCAAATCCCTCTTATTACAATTCTACAGACCACAGGTGTCTTTTTCTACAACTATGTATTTGCCTGCTCATGGAACATATAAAGCAAACGTTTGGCTTATTATTCTCTGAAGCGCTTTATAACCCTTATTCTCTGGCACATTTTAGAAACCTGGGTAAGGCAGTCTTTCTTAAAATGGACAGTTATAGATGGTCTCATCCTTAGTCCAAGTCTTGCATGACCTCAATTACCACATTAAAATATTGTTAGCAAATTAGCATTCAGTCAGTATTTATTATACAAGATCAAGTTCACTTTACAAGTAATTTACATATTGTCACAAGGACTCCATGCCAATTGCTTACAATTTTGACATTGTTTGTGGGATAGCAGCCAACACTAATGCACAGGATTGAGACATAATTTATTATGAGACTGTTTCTTTCTGCTGTGAGATATTAAGTGTACAGTAGACCCTAACAGAAGTCGGTGCACATGAGCAATCAGTGTACAGAAATTTGGATGATCCTAATTTATGAAATAACCTTTGTGTATGTTTCAGCTCATGACCACTCCCTGAGTAGACTCACACTCCATAGGGGTTTCTAGTCTGCAAGCTTTTCAAAGCAGATCGTCATGTCTTTACTTGTTGCTCATCTTTGACTAGTTTTTTCTATTAGAAATAGATAATTTTTGCTCTATTGCTTATCGATACTCCCAAGAGTAGTTGAGTAACTAACCATTTGCCATCCAGGGATTCCATTTTGGAAAAAGCAGCATAATAATGGTTCTACCCTCCAGCTTCTATAGCACAAAGGACATAAGAAAAAGGGATGGGAGGTTGATCTCTTGTTGATAATTGAGCCATTCTCATAAATCTTTCTTCACCTCCATCCATTATTCTTAATTCCCCCCACCTAAGCAATGTTCTATATAATGTAGTGGAGTGGTTAAAAAAGAAAGTGTTGAGTTTGCAACATTTCAGTTAGATGTCTCAGGACAACTCATTGACGCTTCCGGACAATTTCCTCTTACATAATATAAAATGGAAAGAGAGATACATGATGACCCCCACAAAGTAGATTAAATTTTGAGATGTGCAAAGGGCTTATAATAGTGGCTTGTTTATAGTAAACACAAAAACAATTATTAGTTTTATTTATCTTTCTTATTTCCTGTTGCTGTTTTTTCTTTTTTAAAAATCCTTTTATTGGGGGGTCTTATAGCTCTTATTACAATCCATACATCCATCCATTGTGTTACAGCACATTTATACATGTCTTTTATATGTTTCTTAATCCCCTTTCATATTTTTGTTGTAATACTTAAATAAAATTATTATTATTTTATATACCTATCTGTTTTGCTAATTCTGAGCATTGGTAGGCAGAGACTAGGCCTACTAGTCTTTGACTCTGCCCACTATATTACTGCTGATCAAAGAGTAGTAAAATATTGAATGAGGACAAGTAGTCAGTTCATATAATAGTCAAAATGGTTTAAAAGAGAGATTTTTTGAATAATCATATTGAGAATTCCTACCCTTTGCCCTTCACCCTTCACCCTGTCATGGCCTCCCAACCCATCTATTTATCTGGATTTCTCCATTGATAACCAATGACTTATCAATATCAATCACTTGTTTTAAAATAGAATGTTCTATCCTGCTAAAGGCTATTACTGATCATCCTCATACCCAAATGAGTGGATTCCACACCAGCATCTTTGGATTTTATTTACTATCCAGGAGTCTCAGCTCAGCCAACATTTTAAAAATCAAATCTGTAAGCAAAGTGTAGTGTCTTAACCTATTTGTAGTATTATTATATGCTGGACTACTATTCATTATGCAAATTTTAGTGCTATGTGTAGGATGCAAACATGAAAATAAAGACTGCACTTAATGATAGAGTCATACAAATGAATGATTACAATAGAAAGAGGTATGTACTTCATGAATTGCTTCATGGTGATAGTAAAAATGAAGCAAGATCTTGACGAATGGTTAGACTTCTCTGGATGGAAAGAAGGGAAGGGAATTATAGTCACAGAGGTCAATATTTACAAAGTTTGGGCACACAGAGTAACTAGGACATAATACAAAACTGTGGTTAAACCATGGTATAATAAGGGAAAGAGAAAGAAACTTTGAGGAAAGAAAAATTATCAATGCTATGTTTAGAAACTTAGAGTTTATGTGATGGGAGAAGAGAATTCATAGTAAATTCAATGTCATGAGACCCTAAGACAAGAAAATTAGAAGCTCAAATGTGTGCATTGAAAAGTTCTTTAGCACAGGAGCAAAGGCTCGGCCTCCTACTCCCACCACCAGGGCAGTGATGCCTAAAAAAAAAAAAAAAAGAAAGAAAAGTTCTTTAGAACTAAAATGCAAAGAGTGACGAATTATTAAGAAGATACAGTGAATAATGATGAATAGTTGGATTTGAGAAAGACTTGGGATAGAATTGACAGCACTTAGGTAATTGGATACAGGAGGTAAAGGGTATTGAGCCCCCTGTAAGTATAATTTTTGTTGTTCATATTTGATGAGGTTTAGCTGTTAGAAATCGATGCTATTTGCTCTCCAAAGACCAATGTGTGACCTACTTTCCCTTTCCAAGCAAGAATTTGCAAAAACTAGCCCTTGCTTTAGAGGGCCAATCTCTATTTGAGTTTTAAAGAGTCTATTTACAACTTGGATTTTTACTAGGAGTCTATAATATTGCCTGGAGCTACTATTCATGAAGCAATCAATCAAACATCAAATGCTTAATTTAACTCAGCAAACCTGCAGCTCATATATTCTAACTGTTCAGCTACTGCTGGGTGGAGACAGAAGCAACTGATGTAAACCTAAATCAGTTTCTGATGGCATCTAGATAAGGCAGTGAATTCAAAACACCTCTA
The DNA here is from genome assembly GCA_004026705.1 of Nesogale talazaci. NCBI lineage: Eukaryota > Metazoa > Chordata > Mammalia > Afrosoricida > Tenrecidae > Nesogale > Nesogale talazaci. The sequence goes on along the minus strand of PVJH01009694.1, from coordinate 60,675 downwards.
ATTCCCCCGTCTTTATCCTCCACTCCCTCCTAAGCATTCCCCATATTTAATTTCCTGTAAGGAGTTCCTGTAAGGTTTCGCTGGACGGTAAATGGTAGATTGCTAACAACAATGTGGTCAGTTCAAAACCCACAGCTGCTTTGTTGGAGAAAAATGAGGCTGTCACCTCCTATAAAGATTTACAGCCTCAGGGGCTGAGCCCCGGTGGTGTAGGTGGTTGAGTAAGGGACTGTGGCCTGCGGGCTTGGCAGTTCAAATCCAGCAGCAGCTCTCAGGAGCAGCACTGGGAAATGCCCACAACCACCAGAGGTAGTGATGCCCCCCCCCCCAAAAAAAAAAAAAGATTTACAGCCTCAGAAATTCTGTATCAGATCTCCACAAGTTCAAATTGACTTGATGGCTGTCGATCAAAATTCCTGAAGTTCTTTGCTGCTAACTCTCTTAACACATCTGCCATACTTTGTATACAATATATAGATTATTAATTTCAGTAAGGCATGATATTTGTAATAGTCATTTTGTGGTGGCTCTTATTGTTTTATATAGTGTGCAGAACAGTCTGAGAATGGATCAGATTTCCATCACCCTGCTTCTGTAGTCTACTTCCCATAAATAAGATGCTCAACCCCACACTCATCATAATCATACAAACTAGTAACCTAAGAAACCCTTACATCAACACACTGATTGATTCAGTGATGAGTCGTTGAAGGCCAGGTCAATGCAATCAGTGCACAAAAGAAAACATGGCAGGTTATTCTTGAGATGGAAAAGCTTTAAACCACTTGGGAGCATGAACAGAAGTAATGAATTTGTATGCTTCCAAACAATGATTCTGATCAATGCATCATTTCTCTTCAAAGTATTAGCACTTCTTAAATAAAAGTAAGACATTTTAACCAATTATAAGGATCTACATACAGCCTCCTCCCTGGGTTACTGACAACAGAGAAGTGGGCAAAGGGAGACATCAGCCATTGTTTGACAAGACAAAATTATAATAGTTTATAAATTATCAAGGGTCCATGAGGGAAGGGGGATTGGGGAAGGGGTAGAAAAATGAGCAGCCAATACCAGGAGCTTAAGTAGAAAGAAAATGTTTTGAGAATGATGATGGCATCAAAGGTACAAATGTGATTTGCATACAATGGATGTATGGATGGATTGTTCTAAGAGTTGTATGAGCCCCCAGTAAAATGATTTTTTAAAGTAACACATTTTCAGCACATTAATGGGAGTACTGTGTTAATACCTTTAGACTAAACACTGATTTGTATACCATCAGAGACTGGGGCAAAGTTGTAACTATCCTTCAGAAGTTTTCTAACATAGCTCTATTTTCAACTCCTCCTAAAATATATTAGTTTTGATATGAGGAATTTTTCAAAATAAGCACTCCAGAGATCCTTTTTGAATAAAAATTGTTTATATTCTATGAAAGCAAGAAAAATATTGAAAGGAGAGTTTGGAAAATGTTATCACATCCCAGTCCCACATTGACTAACTGAGAACTAACTGGGTTTCCTTATTTCAGTTATTTCCCTCTGTATGGACCTTTGTTTCTTTATTAAATGGATTGAGCCAGCTGATGCTAAGGTCTTTTTAGCTTGAACTTTATGTCTCTATGGTGCTATAAAAAACACTTCACAGATGTCCTTAAACAGAGCATTGTCTCTGGCTGGACAATTTAGGAAATCTTAAAATAGCACAATCAGTTTTATAAATTATAAAATTCTGAAATTTTCTATGAACATAATTATTAATAAAAATAGAAAAATTATTATGTGGGCACATCCTACCATTCTGAATCATTTTTAACCCAATTTTTACCACAGTAAGCTTAGTTTCTGTTTAAAAAAGAGATAATATAAATACCTTTATACTAGGGTTCTGTGTGGGGAATAAAGTCCATTTTCTGAGTGAGATTTGAAGAAAAGGCAGAAAATTCAGATATTAGAGAAGCATTTAAATGGAGCCATTCTCAAATTCTGGCATTCCATACTAGTTCCAGCGGTAGACACACATTCATCTCAGTTTGATGTTCTTAATATGAAGAATATGTTTCTTGAACTATTTCATTTTGTTCTCAGTGAAAATTCACTGGAAATTGAATTCTCATAAATATAAAAGCAACACCATGGTTTACATCCTTAAATCCTTAATAATCTCAATAAGATAAAATAGAATAAGAGATCATCAAGATAGCAAAATTTTCAAAATTCATGCATTTTAAATGGCTTCAATATATTTGAAATCAAATTATAAGAGAACAGTACAAAGCATGAAAAAGGCAACTGTTTATAATAAAATACTTTCATGTTCTTAATTAATTGAGGTATATTAGAGTCCATGATTATCCCTTTTGGGGATGGGATTGAAAAAAGTTTTAAGAGTAATGAATTCAGTAAAACATGAAAACTCTGGGTCAAGACATAAAGGACCTCTGTCCTCATTTTGGCTCTACCACTAAATGTGGGAAAATCTTATTACTTCTTTGAGTCTCAGTGTCATCTATAAGGCATCTTGAGAATGCATGGACATCTGCGCATGGTTCCATATATGTCAACAGTCCATAGTCTTCATTTGAAGAATAGAGTCTGAAACTTTATAATATTTTACAAGTGTTAGCAGAAATTATAGTTCAAATACTGTTGCTGAAATTAAGAGACTGTCCTCAGTTAAATGATGGTCATCCCACTGACTCAAAGTGTTCTTCTCAATTTAATTATTCAACAAATAAATACCTAGTTTGTACCGACCCTACTTAAAGAGTTTGGTATATGTAAGACTGTAAGAAGCAAGATTGTTGCCTTCATGGAGCTTCCATTCTAGTAAGAAGAGAGATGATATAACAAGAGAGATGATAGATAAGGAAGGTAATTCTGAATAAAAATAATTTCAAACTATCTTCTTAGGAAATCCAAGGACTGCTATACTCCTATCTATATATCCCAGTTTGAGAAATAGCTGAGGAAAAGAGCCCTTGTAGTTTAGATTCAAAGTCTATGTGTTAGTCCGGGTAGACTAGAGAAACAAAATAATAGACACGTATGTGGATATAAGGAGAAGGTTTATATACAAGAGGAATGGGACATTGAGAAAGCATCCCAGGCCAGTCCAGTTCAAAGTCATAAGTCCAACATCAGCCAATATGCCTGATATCAGTCTATAAAGCCTCCTTCTGACTCACAAAGTCACAGGCCAGTGGGTGCAGAGTCCTGGCACTGGCAGGGGTCTCCCCATGGCTCCGCGCTTCCAGAACTCAGGGTCCATCAATAGGATCCAGTGGTGATAGAAGCAACTCAGCGCTGGCAGGGGTCTCCACGTGGCTGCTCCAGCTTCAGAGGTCTGGTTCCATCAGGGTAAGGCCATGTAGCTTATCCTTCAGCTCCTCCAGCTTCTCAGACACTGCTATCTAGTCTTGTCCATAGTTTGCTGTCTCTGAGACTAACTCCCAACAACTGGGAAGATGGCCTCTCATCTCCACCAGGGAAATACCGCAAGATTTCCCAGAAGTCTCAGGAGAAAGCCATGTCTACACAGAGGCCTCATTGGCTACTCAATGAGTATCTCCAGATTAACAGGCTAGACTCCAGCCCTACATCTCCATCATGAAATTAACATAAGCACATGACTGCCACAGACTACTTACTCTATGAGTCATTCAGATGAACAGCAGATAGCTTCCCACCAACAACCTAACTGATCAGAAACTTTTGAATGAAAGAGCCACCACATTCTAGAAACTATAAAACCTTTCTTTTGTCACTGATTTGGTTTGTTCCCTGTCTTGTTTTAAAACAACATGGAAGTATTTCTAGGCATAGGGCCAAAACGTCTTTAAGGGGCTCAGAGAGCATAACTCCAGAGGAGGAAAAATCATTAAATTAGGCAAAGATCCAATAGACTTGAATTTTCTGTTTTTGATTGCTTGCTGTGAGGAACACTATGACATGATTTAAAATGATGATTTAATATAGCAAGCAGAAGGGCTTTAAAAACCAAATAGCACAGTCGCACAGTTCTTATAAAAATTATTCTATTATGTGCAAATTGATTGCTGGCACCCAGATTTACATGATGTTTATGATATCAGAATATCTGACCAAAATTGATGTCAATATTTATGCCTCTATAAATTACTTACAAAGCACTGCTATGATGGATTCTAATTAAAGTGGAACCAAACTAATTGACCTTTAAATCCAAAGGACTTTGTAACCCAAAATTCACTCATGCTGAGAAGGAAAAGCAATGCTAGTGTAGGAAAGAAAGGGTTTGGGTGTATACCAATGCCTTCATATGAACAAATAATTACTCATTTTGCAAGAGCTGCATCTAATAAAATATTTTTATTTGATTTTCCCCACATTAGATGACTTCTCTGTAGGTTCACAGGAAACCAGGTGCACAGCTTTCTGTTCATTTATTTCCTGCCAAGAAATAGCCTGTTTTCTATTCTCTATTGTTTTTTGAGGGATTGGTCAAATGAGATAATTGATCAAATCAAGGCCTTTTAAAAATTTTTCAACTTTATATTTTGGGTGCTTTTATGATCATTGAAACATTGAAATGACACTATAGAGTGCCTCTATATTCTTTGCTTAGCTTCCATAATATTAACAGCCTACAGAATTTCAATGCCTTTGTGTCAAAACCAAAAAATTAACATGGCACACTACCCTTAACAAACTACAGATTTCCTTTGGATTTCACTAATTTTTCTACTAATCTCCTTAAACATGATACATTTGTTTAGACAAAGAGATCAACATTAGTATAATAATATTAACTGGAACACAGGCTTCTGTTCAAATTTCACTATTTCTTCCAGAAAAGTCTGCTTTCTGATCCAGAATGCACTTTCAGATACCACACTATATTTATTTGTTTGAACAGTTGTAATGACCTGTAATTCATGTACTTTGCAACTCAATGGTTTGAAAACATTGAAAAGCTGTGCAATCATTACCAATGTCAATTTTAGAATATTTTCTTCCTTTTTTTCCTCATTGATATTAGTTCATTTCCTCCAAGCTCCTCTGTCATAACCCTAAGAAACTATTAATCAGGTTATCATTTCTATAGATTTACCTAACCTGGATATCATGTAAGCAAAATCACACAAAAAGAAAAAAATACAACAATAACAAGATGAAACACAAAAATACTTCAATCTAAAAGATGGTAAAAATAATTAAAAAAACTAGAAAAAAATGGGGCTCAAAAGGAAAGTAAAAGGTAAGATGCTAAAAAATAAACCTAACTATATTTGCATTAAAATGTTTCTGGTGGTGTATTTTGTTGCACATTGGGCTGTTAACTACAAGGTCGACAGTTCAAAACCATTCACTGCTCTACAGGAGGAACATGAGACTCTTCCCTTATCAACAGTTACAGTCCTGGAAACCCACGGGAGCAGTTGCACACTGTCCTATCAGGGAACAATGAGTCAAAATTGACTCTTTGGCAAAGAGTTATAGCATATGCATTCACTTTCTGTTGTGCTCTATCTGAGGGTATGGCTAATCACTTCTCTGGTCAGTGGTCCAAGAATTTCAAAAGAGGCTTTATCCTGAGGAGGACTATGGAAATAGAACTGGGCTTTCACTGCCATCCATCCACTTTGATAAAACAGGTGCTCAGAACTTAACTTCTAATACGATTCCCTCCTCGCTTCTTGAATTTTATTATTTATGATCCTTGGGTCACACAGGTTGGTGTGCTTCTTCCATGTGGGCTTAGATGGCAACTTACTTAGATGGATTTCTGTTTTAAGATAAATTTTTAAGACCCTAGATGAGTGGTCGGCAACCTATCACTCGCCGAGTGACCCACTGGGAAAATTTTAGTGATCCACTAAACGATTCTTAATTATGACGATTGGTGGGTTTATTTGCCAACGAATTAAACTGGGTGCTTTCAATTTACAGCGATGGCGAGCAGTATAGGGTGATCGTTGTGGGTGTTTTTGATTTGGTGAAACAGCCTTCAGTAGTCAGTGGCTGTCTTCTTTGAGACTAGCTGAACAAATGAAAAGCAATGTGTATAGTTTGACTTGAATGAGATAGATTTTGTTGGACTTGCTTGTGGATGAGAGTAGTGACATAAATAACATTGGAGGCTTGCAATCATTGCCCGTTATGAGCTATTGATTTTCCAGTTCTTCATGAAGAGTTGTGTGTACTTTCATCAATGTTATGTACTACCAAAGGGATTGATATTTTAAAGAAAGTTTAAGAATTCATTAAATTTGAAAATGGAAATGTTTTTGATTTGAAGAAAAAATTATTCTCTGTGACAACTGATGGGGCTCCACCAATGCTAGGAAAACATGCTGGCTTTGTAAACCTATTGCAGAAGAAACTTGGAAGACCACTACTTTCATTCCGCTGTATAATTCATGAAGAAAAATTATGTGCAAAAGCCTTCTTAAAACAGTTAAATGAAGTGATGAGTGATGAGCGTAGTGATTAAAATTATTAACACAATTATAGCTCGTTCTGCCTTGTGTCACAGAAAATTTAAGACATTTTTAGAAGAAATTGAATGTAAGTATAATGATTTACTAAAGCATACTGAAGTCTGCTGGTTAAGCAGAGGAAAGGTTCTAAATCACTTTGTAGAATGCTTTGATGCAATTGAAATATTTATGAGTTAAATCGCTGAAAGTTTCCCTCAACTCAAAGATAAAAATTGGCTTCTTAAATTAAAATTCTTAGCAGATATAACTAATCATTTCAGTGATTTAAATTTGCCCTTACAGGGCAAGGAACAGAGAATTCTCAAACTTTATGTAAAATGGAAAAGTTTTGTTGTAAGATAATTCTATTCCAGGTTGACTTGATGAAACAAACATTTAAATATTGCCCCTTAGTTAAAAACTCAAAAAAATTACAAATGCTAGATACTTAAAACTTACATAGATGCCATTCAAATCAAATTTGAAATCCAATTTCAGAACTTCAAAGCCCATGGTCCTAAGTTCAGTTTTATAATAAAGCCTGATGAAATAGAGGACAATGTGTTGAACCTGCAATATTTCAATTTCTTTGAAATTGAATATCTGGATATGGAGTCCATTGACTTAAAAAACTCAGCAATATGGACAGGAAAATTCAAGGCTTCAAGAAGACAACCTGAAGCCATTGATGGCTTAATCATGATAGCTACATGTTGGGTATCATTCTTTCCAAATTTTCTTCAATAAAGAAAGTTGGTTTTACTTTACTATCAGCTTTTGGGTCCAGCTACTCATGTGCATAGGTATTTTCCCAAGTGAAATTCATTCTTAATTCATCATGAAACAGATTAAATAAGAAAAATTCAGAATCATGTGTTCTTTTAAAAACAATGAATTATCACCCAAATATCTCAGACCTTACAGGGATAATGAAACAGCATCAAGGAAGCATTTAAAATGATTAATTGTTCTTAATTAAATAGGGGTTCATTTTATTTACATGGTGTTTACTTTTCTGCTAACATTTTATTATTTCTTTCAAGTTGTAAATATAGATTTGATGATAATAAATTTGTAATTCTATATTTAAGGTATATTAGATTATTCCATCTATATAATGTTTTTATTTTCTGTATTCTAAGATAATGCATAATCTAAAATAGAAGTGATATGACCTACCAGCAAAATTTTTTGTGAAAAATAATTGAAAAATGACCCATTTGAAAAAAAAACTTTGCTAAAGCAAGGTGTTTGGCACTTTGTGGTGGTAAGCATTGAGCAGGGCAACATCATAAGATCTTGTTATTCATAGGTTAGGGTTTACAGTTAAGTACAAGTTCAAAATCTATTCACAGGTATATAAGTTATATATATGTTATATATGTTCCACTTTAGTGGCAGCATTATCAGATTTTTAAGAGATAATGTTAGTAACCTTCTTGGACCTTTGGTAATTCTAATAATAGTATCAATAAACTGGCCAATGGTATAGGATTTTAAATACTGTTGAAATAAGAGGGATATTCATATATGGGAAAATTTTTAGATTAAATTATGAAATATTAAAGTTTAAGTGACTAAGTCTTATTTAAGAAAATAATGAGGGTTTTAGACACAGGGGTCAAAGTTCAATAACACTTATTTGCTAAGGTATATCTTTAAAAGCAAGGAAAATATAAAAGCTGCAAATATGTTTTCTGTATTTGTGAAACTCCAAAAGCAAGAAGTATCAGTTTCTTTGGTCTGCAGCAGGTTAAGCATCATTCTTTCCAAATGGCTAAGGCAAATTTCAGTTCGCTAAGTGGATTTCTGACACAAATCCTTTAGATGTGACCTCTATAATATATGAGAAGACAAAGATCTGAAGTCCAGTTAGCCTAAAGTATAGCACAGGGTGGTGGGTCTATAACGGCAACGGCATTATATGTGTTGTGCCTTCTTAGTCTTCTTTGAGCTGTGATGGTTTCACAGTCTTTCCATGTCTTTCATAACCTGCGGTGTATGGACCTGGCATTTGTAGAATATTCTCTCATTTTTGGCTTTCCGTGGTGATTTCTTGGGATTTGATAGAGGTTAATTTATTTTATTTTATTTTTCTTAAGGATGTGAACCCCTGTGGGTTTCCAGGACTGAAAATGTTTGTAATTATGTAAATCCCAGTTTTTCTCCTGGGAAACTGCTAATGGTTTTGAACTAATGTTCATGCAGATCCCAGGCCAATGCCTAACCACTAAACCACAATGGATCTTCTTGTAAAGCTTCTTTATTTTCCTTTGGATTTACTTTTTTAAACTCTATCTTTTGAAATCAAGTCTCTAAGTCTAGACCATGATAAAACCTTTGAAATCAACTTGGAAAGAAACTGATTTGTTTGTTTGTTTTTTGGTCTGGGAATACGTAATATCTGCCTGATTTGGAATTTTTCTGCAAGAAAGAATGGTTCTTTACCTTCCATTATTTTCATATTAATCACTTTTATAGATCAATGTGCAAAATTGAAGTGTTGAAACTATCTTCCTACCCTGTCTTTCATTGCTAAATTTTCCTCTATAAATCTTTTTCCAGCATAACTTGTATCTTAGTATGGGGTCCCTCTAATTACTCCCGGTATCATTCCTGCCTAGTTTGCTTCCTACTGTCTTATCTACCTGATTTTCAAAGCACAATTTAATGACACTTGATTGCTTTACTTATTCATATTCCTTAGTGTTTCTACAATGATTTTTGCCCATTGGCAATTTCATCTATCTCATTCTTCTTCTTATCCCATTGTATTGTCCTCCCCCTAGCCATCCCAAATGATTTGCCAAACCTAAACACATTGTGGTTGTTTAGATTTATGTTTTACTTACCAAACTGATTTAGTTTTAGGAAACTTGTCTCTTTTTTCTCCTCTATAATACCTATTAACTTTCATAGAATTGACATTCTGGGAGAAGTTATTTTAGATAAAGCTAGGTAAGAGAAAGACCAATGTCTTTGTACTATGTGATGCTCATGATTTCATTTCTAGCCCAATCATTCACTAACTTTTGACCTTAATCAATTAAGTTATTTTCTTTGTTCTGCAATATTATTATGTCTAAAACTGCGGATACTTACCACATCTATATTTTCCCTTCTTTTTGTCTAGAATATTCCTTTTACTTTTTATCCAACGACAAACGCAATTAAATCTAACATTTAAAATACATTCAGAAATCACTGTTTTTGTCAGTCTGCCAGTGCTTCTCACCCATGGCTTCTCTTGACTACTTGGACCTATGTGTGATGCTCTATCCTACGCATACTTGCTTTGTCATATATATACATTTCTCCCTGAAGCACTGTGAAGTCCAAGTCTAGCCCATAGGAATGGAGACACAATTTCTGGGTCTCTGTGTCTACCGCACTTTGTCCATAGTATGGTGCCTAGTACACACTCAATGCCTGGATGGATATTTCGCTAGATCAGTGGTCAACAAATTACAGCACGTGAGCCATATGCAGCTCTTTCAGTGGGAACATGCAGCTCTGAAATAACATTGAAAACATTTGAAGGCTATCATTTCAGATCATGGTGACTTCATTTGTTTGGAAAAACACACATAAGACTCTTGAGTGATTTTAAAGTTGTTAGGAAGGTCAGAATTGGCTCCTCAGTCTCAAGAATTGGTCGACCCCTGCCCTAGACCAAAGGACCATGGTGCATTATCACTCTTCTCTGTACAATTCCTCTGCAAAAATTTCTAGGCCTTAAATCATTAATTTACTCCATTTCTCATGTTTCAATTTACTCAGCCTTCTTAACTCTTCCAATAGATTATACTTCCTTAGGCCAAGAATTACATTTGACCACATTTTTATGATCTTTAGCACCTGGAGCAAGGTCTGATATAAAGCAAGAGTGAAAATGGGATTTAATTTGTTTTTAAGAAGAAGACAAAAGATTAATATGAACAAATATACTTGTTAATAGCAAACCAATTACACTTTACATATGTAAATAAACTCAAATAATAGTCTCAGAATACTACTACTAGAAACACAAATAAAATAGTGTTTAAAATTTGAATGTGGGGAATTTAAGACATCATATGATGAGGAACTTGCTTGTCAGGCTAGATTAGAATATCTGAAGTCTTGTCTTGCTTCCAACACAAAATTTTTGTGTGACCTTCAGTAAACTAACCTTTGTCTTTCTTCCTGTTGTAAATGTGAAAATGTAAGATAAGGGAGGTGTATGTTTACTCTTCTGTAAGGTCTTTCCAGCTTGAAAATGCTAGTGCTTCCAATATCTATCCAGAAATCAATGTACATATTTCAAGTGGTCTGTCTTTACTCATCTTCTCTCTACTCTTGTTTAACATGGCAAGTGAGGAGAAGGAAGGCGTACTAGTGGCTGTTATCTGTGTGAGTCTGGGTTGACTAGAGTAACAAATCCACAGACACTAATATGAGTATAGAGAGAGCTTTATATTAAAGAGCAATTGTATATTGAGAAAACATCTGAGCCCAGTCTAAATCAAGTCCATAAAAATTCAATATTATTCTATGAATTTCTCTTCAGACTCATGCAGCACATGCAATGATGTCAAATGCAGGTCTCGCAGATGGGTAGGTGGAAAGTCCCGTGGATCCAATGGTGGTAGACACTTTCCAGGATTCTTGCTGCAGTCATTGTAGCTCCGTGTGGCTTGTCAACAGAAAGATAAAGCAGAGAGAGAAATAGATTTGCCTGCCGCCACGGAGAAGAAGATGAAGTTCCCAGAATCCTCATGAATGGGCCACACTGAAAAGGAAGCACAATGAAGCTGTGACCTGATTGGAAAAGTAAACTCTACTCCTTCAATCTATTTATCAACTTATTTATAAATTGATATTTATTTTATTATTTGATATGAAATTATGTAACTACCACATATGGTAAAGGCAGGACTACTAACTGCAAGATCAACAGTTCAAATCCACCAGCTGTTCCAGATAGAAAGATGATGCCCTCCACAGCAGTTACATAATCTATCACCTTGCAAAGGAGTGGAATCTAGCCAGTCAATTAGGTCATAGTCAAGCAGGCCTCTGTGTGGGCATGACCTTCTTCTGAGGATTCTGGAACCTTTATCTTTCTCTCTGGAAGGGACATACACACTCTTTCTCCTTCGTCTTTCTGCTGACAAAATACATGGAACTACGCTGATGCAGCCAGAGCCCTGGAGCTGGAGAAACCACATGGAGACCCATGCTAGCACTGAGATGCTTCTACCGCCACTAGATCTACAGGACTTTCTATTGGCCTGTGATCTTCCTGAATTAAGCGTCATTGCATGTGTTGTATGAGTCTGAAGAGGAAGTTATAGATAGGTATCAGACATATAGGCTAATATCAGACTTAAGGACTTGTTCTGGACTGGCCTGGGATTAATATGCAACTACTCTTCAATAAAAAGTTTTCTTGTATACATATATGAGTGTCTCTGGATTTATTTCTCAAATCAACCTGGACTAACACATTATGGTACCTTGGGAGTGGGATATTAGAGAAACAAATCATGAAGATAGAGAACAGATGCTTGTTTAACCTCTGCCTCATGGTATTTTTTCTTCTTTGGCTAGCCAATGGTTGTATATAGCAATGGAGTTTACTGGGCTATTTCCTGGAAAGAAAATCAGAAGTCAAAATTTTGATTATTTTCTCTGGTTGTTGCTTTTTGGTTATTCCTGTGTGAAATGGTGAAAATGAATATGATTGATGTATAGTTTGAGCTCGGGGGTACAATCACTGTTTGAAATTCTCAGAGACCATGCTGCTTAGTAAAAATGGCTGACAGAATGTCAAAATGGCTGACAGAAAGCCTAGCCCTGGCTTGATTCATTTAGAGGCCTAAAGCCATGTTTTATATCAATGGAATAGTCTAGATAAGGATTAATATATCTAGATAAGAGTTGAACTTGATATTTTAAGAATTGATTTTAGGATCTGGCTGTATTAGGTTTCTACATTTACTTCTGCCATTATTGATATAATGATTGATAGAAATTATTTTTGGGAAGTAAAATCGTAGAGTTTTAAGACCACTTGCCTTCAGTCACTAAATTGGAATTTAAATGGGTTAGGACATGACTGTAAAGAAGGCTCTAGGACTTTCAAAGATGAAGAAACATGCCTAGGGGGCTGTTGAGTGATTTAAGGAAAAATGAACTCTTTGGCATTTTTAATTAATGTTTGTGCCTGAGGCTGGAAAAATTTGGAACATGGAAGGAACTCTCTACTCTAGGATTGAACTGTTAAAGGGAACCTGTGGGAAGACTGAAAATACTGGCTAGGTGACCACCTGGATCCACTTGTTGAGTGAAAGTAAGAGAAATGCAGCAATAAAGAGATGGACTGAGTCTAGCCTCAGACACCCATGGACCTGGTTCACAGGAAATAGAGGAGAAAGGGAGACTGGGTTGACTGATTTGAGGTAAATGACCTAGCCCAAGGAGGCTAGGATTGTTGAGAATTAGTAATAGGGCCCATGGTCTAAAGGCAAGATAGCCGATGGGCACACTGGGGAGGCTAATGAGGCAGCCCACACTGAGTTAACCAGAATCTGACCAGATGAAGAGAAGATTTTTTTTTTTAGCCTGTGAACTGGTGCATGTTGATGCTGACTTTATGGATATCCTGTCCTGATTTGACTTTATTTAAGGATACAGACTTCACAAGTCTCCAACTAGAATAAAGATTCTTCCCATCAAAGAACATATTTGTCTCTTTAGAACACTGGATTGAAGTAAGCAAGCAGTATAAAAATTGGATACCCACAATTGGGCAGATAAAGACGATAAGTCTCTTTGATCCCTGTAAAGATTTACAATCTTAGAAATCCTATGTTGAGTCACTATGAGTCTGAAACAACTCTATGGTACTGAAGAAGAGTAAACGTGATGAGGAACAATTATCACACTATTGTGCCTTTTAATTAAATCTCTTTAACTAAAGATTTACTGTAAAGATTTATTCATCACAGTTTTCACACTTGTGGAAATTTCAGAGTTCAATTGCAAATCTTTCTTGTCTTTTTACTGAAAAGATTTTTATCTGCATTTCAGAGAAGTCTTTCCAGTTTTGTTATAAAACCTCATTACTTTTTTATTACAGACTTGGTGGAGCCTTCTCTGTTGAACTGAATCATATGTTTCACATTTAGGTAGACATTTGATACTGTATTGTCTTTATATTGTTCTCTATTCTCAGTTCTTTTATTTGCACTTTGGAAATGTCTCAGGAGAATAAATTGAAAGATGATATTTCTTTCAAATAATTCACTCCTGCCCCAGGAAGGCAGTGCTTTAAAGATTATTATTTTAGCTAAAATACACTGCTTTTTGAACATGCTTATTAGTTTAAGATTATTAAAAATAATTAATAAGGGAATTTAAAAATAAAATTATTTGGAAAATGTGCTTTTTTCATAAAAATATAATTACTTTCAAAATAATACTTCAAGATCATCAGCATATGTTATGTGTTTTGTCATTTTTTCTGAATCGCCCAAGATGCCCAGCTTTCCCTACTGAAAAAGAAGTTGTATTTTCTGTGAGAATGTAAGCTTCCTGGATACTCAATGCTTATTGGATGAAATAAAAATTTCCCCCATCAAAACATTCATGCACTGCTCTCATAAAACTACTGATAAAATAGAAACTACTAGAAAGTAAGTAAATATTGCTTTTGGCTTAATTTATTTTTAGAAATGTGTACTTTACCCATCTCAAAGCTTCTGTCGTCTTAGAAACTATGAGTAATGATGGTCAGGTTTCCTATACTTGGTAACATCAGTCAGCACACAATTTAATTCCTCAAATTCTAGGCTTCTTTCTGGGTACATTTAACCTGCTGTTCCCAAAATTGGCACCAATTCTTCCTATCAGCTCTAGATTTTGATATACAGAACATAGGCTATATACCATTCATCACTTTGCCCACCCATAAAAAAATGTGGTGTTAACTGACCTGAGATAGAGAAATTGCTTGCTGACTTTATTGAAAGTAGTTTGTGTTATACTAAATATTTATACTTCAAGTTATACTTTACATGGTGTCCTTTTATTCAAATATATAACTGAACAGTGAAAATTACATGAACTTGCAGTTTCTCCCAAGTATCACTTCATATTTTTAAGAAACTGAATAGAAGGCAGTTCTAATTTGTTACTTTAAAAGGGGGCAGGCTGAAGAGCTGAAGAGTTATTGTACAATAAATGAGAAGCCCTCACCATGTGGAGGGCTATGTGTTTCACTGCTAACCTCATGGTCAACAGTTGAACACTACCAGATGCTCTGCAAGAGGGAGATGAGATTTTCTGCTCCCATAAAGATTGACAACCCCAGAAGCCCTCAAGAGATTTCCCACTCTGCCCCAAAGTGTTGCTAGGAGTCATAATAACACACAGCGAGTGAACTTGGTACTACCCAAAATGGATATGCTGAGTTCAAAGTTCTTGGCTAAAATTAAAATATTCTGGTCTGTTATAAGATGGCACAACTTCTCCATGTTGAAACTCTTAAAAATAAGTTAGACATTTTCTTATAAAAACGTTTGGAGTCAACCTTACCTCTGAAACATTTCACATGAATTATCCATTGACTTCTACATATTAAAATGTGTTCTAAAATGTTAACTGCATAAGTTGAAAAAGAAAAATTTAGATCTTCCATATATGAGACTGACTACAACATCCTACATTTTCAACACTATAAATTTCCCTCATATTTTCCATATATGTGCCTTTAAATTTTTCTTTTTCATTCTTCATGCTTTTCAAGCTGGCTCTGGTTTTTGCAGTGTCTAACTTGTAGCATTATTAGTATATATTGCACAGACGCTCGTACCAAAAACAAAAGCCTGTTGTCATGTGGCTGATGTTAACTCCTAGTAACCTCTGGAATAGAACATCAGTGTCCCCTTCCGTCTCTAAGCCTGGAAATCTCTTAAAAACTGTGGAGGGACGGCTGGGTGACCTCAGCGGGCAACCAGATAGCCACCACGAACTTACATACAGCTTCCTTTGGAAGTCCTTTAATCCTTAAATCTTCTTCAAAGGTTACTTAACTGTTTTGTTTTACTCTACAATTTTTAGATCTGCATTCTTCTCATATTTAAAACTAGGATGGATGATACATTAGTCAATTAGTATATCTTTCACAGCTAAAAATAGAGTGGAACACCATATTTAAGAAGCTAGAGCTGAAGCAGTCTAGCCAATGAAAGTTTTTGAATCAATGTCCCAAATCACCCCTAGAACATGCCCAAAACCAAGATACCAAGAAATGTTGTTGCTGTAATTATTGGACTATGTTATCCTTATACCTCATGGATAGAATAGCACTCATTTTACTTCGCTCCTGATTGTATAAATGAGGAATTTGAGAAAGACTCAAAGGGTTAACCTCTAATGTATTGACATCACTGAGACAGTGATCCACTTCTAAAATAACTTTTTTTCTTTCTAGAGGTCCAAGTAGAAATTGCAAGGCTTTATATGATCTTGTATAGTGGTCCCAGAACACAATTCTGCCCTATTTTCTTAGGTAAGTATGGTAGTTACATAAATTGGTGTCAACTTGTGGATGGGTAGAGTCTTGCCTGTCAATCAGATGACAGTTTGATGACCCCATTTGGAGGCATTAAGGAGAAAAATACCTCTCTGGAGGCAGTACATTCACATGCTCTCTGGATGACAAGACTTGACAAGACATTCCTCTTAACAAGACTCTTGAAACTACACTGGAATCCTGGAGCTGAAGGAACCACATGGAGACCCCTGCCAGGGCTGAGATGCTTCCACTGCCACTGGATCCACAAGACTTTCTGTCCACTGTCCTGTGATCTTCCTGCATTCAGCATCATTGGATGTGCTGTGTGAGTCTGAAGAGGAATTTACAGATTGATATCAGGCATATGGACTAATATTAGACTAATGGACTTAATCTGGACTGGGTTGCAGTGGGTTGCAGTCCCGTGCACAACCGCTATGTCAGCAGGGCTCAGCTCTCCAAGCTGCTATTTTGAGTCTCACATTTGAAGGTTCTTAACCTGTGGGTTGCGACCCCTTTGGGGGCTGAATGATCCTTTCACGGTTTCCTTATTCATAATAGTAGCAAAATGACAGTTATGAAGTAGCAACAAAAATAATTTTATGATTGGGGGTCACCATAACATGAGGAACTGTATTAAAGGATCATGGCATTAGGAAGGTTGAGAACCTCTGCTTTAAGTGATCTGCCATCTTCTCTTATTTTATCTATTTCTACCTAAGGGACTTGATGCATATTTAACTTCTGATAGTGCATCTCCACCATTCCCCTTGGCAATTAATTTTATTGTTTTTTTAAAGCACTTTTCAGTTAATGAAATTTACTATTTGCATTTGTTCGATTGCTTATTATTTTTAACTACCACCAACTATGTATCCAGGTTCTAAGACCTATCTAAAACATACCTTCAAGTACCTGGAAGGTACAAATTAATTATTTGTTGAATAAAAACCAACTAGATAAATGAAAATATATTTTTTCATTAACTGATTAGTACTACACAAACAAAATGTATTTGAAATATTGGAATAACTCAAATAGAATTAAGTGAAGTCCATTTTCTTCAGTGAAAATTAAAATTTTATATTGGCAAACTTAAATAACCAAACTATAATGTATGGTGTTCACAGATTAGCAAACATTTTCTGGAAAACATGAACTGAAACATTTGGCAGCACTTTGAGCTGGCAGTGTTCTTTTGTGAGTGTGTACACTCATATACTTTGGTAGAATAAAAACTAGTAAAAAAGCACATGCGTTTATGTGCATCAAGAACTTTAAAAAAGAGGCACTTCCTTTCCTTAATACTTTTATTACTGAGATTTCATCATATTACTTAATAATCATTGTACCCTGGATATAAAACTCTATATGATTACACATTGTGATATGACACCCCTACAACAATAGAAGATTGCTGGTCACATGGTGGGCTACGCACAGGGCTGTTAACCATAACGTCAGCAGTTTGAAAGCACCAGCTGCTCCAAGGGACAAAGATGGCGTGGTCTGCTCCCATAGAGACTTAGCACTTTGGGAATGTAAAGGAGCAGTTATACCCTGTCCCATAGGCTTACTTGGTTGATATCAAATTGATAGCAGTGAGATATAATGAGAGATTATCTTCTCAATGGAAATTATATTTACCAAAAGTACATTAATATTGGAACTTTCTCAGTGTCAAAATGTAGAGTGCAAAAAGTGTGTACAATTTAATCTTAACTATGCCAAATATAAGTGTAGGAAAATAGTTTGAAATTAAATATATCAGGAAGTTTGCATCAGCTATCACTGGATGATTGAAAAGACAGATTTCTTTTAACAATCCTCACAATGAATAACTATTATTTATGTAAGCAGACATGGAAATATTTTAAGTAGATTTCTAGTAGATCAGTATAGTAATATTAAATAGAACATTTAGTATTAATTATTGTGAATTATCTGATTATTTCATTGTTAAAAGGACCTCGATTTTTGTTCAGACTCAGACACTGCAGCTGAATGGGGCAAACAGAAAAGTATTTTTAGTGGTTGATGTCTCAACTCAGAAGGGCTTTCATATTGTGTGTGTGCATGTGTATATATGTGTCCATAGCAATGAATGATCTTTATGTCATTTAAATATGTCCTATAGAGTTAAGGTTTCTCTGATTTTTTATTTTATTGAGTATTCAGTTGAACCACACACAATTGTTGATTTTATGCTGTTTTTGACCTATAAGGTGACATTTTCGTGGGCTCAATTTAATGCTTTCTGTAGCAAATATTGAAGCCATAACAATGCCCACTGACTTTTTAATGGCATGTACCAGCCTGTCCCCACCCTCTCCGTTTTTTTACAAAAAATGTTGA
The DNA here is from genome assembly GCA_004026705.1 of Nesogale talazaci. Taxonomy (NCBI): domain Eukaryota; kingdom Metazoa; phylum Chordata; class Mammalia; order Afrosoricida; family Tenrecidae; genus Nesogale; species Nesogale talazaci. Next base: position 42,295 of record PVJH01009694.1, on the reverse strand, counting down.
CACAAGTCCTTAAATAAATGACTGCTCTCATCTAGCCTCATTTGTTAGAATCAATGTTTTCATGTCATTGGAGAGAGGCGGAGTGTTCAGGGAGACAAAAGGTTGAGGGAAGCATTTTACAGTATATCAAATCTGAATAATGATATTTCCATTTTTACTTTAAAAACTACTGATGATACTTAATACTTTAAAAAAGACTTTAAGGCTTACAAAGAGTGTTCTCAGTTATTATCTAATTTAATCCTCGAAACCTAAGAGGGAGCTAATTATATTCTCATTTTACTGTCTTAAGAATTGTGGTTTACAAGGTCAGGAAGTTAGAAAGTCAAAGGCTGGGCCTCAAACCTGGATTAGCAAGGAAAAGTTTGCTGATGAATTTGTCTATGAAAAAAAAACTCTTTTGTTTGTTTTAAGAAATTAATTCTAGCCAATACTTGAAGTTAAAAAACATAGTGTCTGGAAATTATTGCCAAAAGTTAACCTTATATTTTCTTAAATCATAATCCTCACAATCCTCAAAATTCTTTCAGCTTTCAACAATGAATGTTTAAGCAGTCTACACTTTTAAATTTCACATATTTATTTATATACATTTGACTGAACAGCAACAATGAAATGAAACAAAACAAAAAGATACCTCATTTTAGGAAAACTGTCTATGGCTAGTATAGAAATTAATTTGAAACTGAAATGCAATTGAAAATCTTTACAATAGCTTAGGAAATATGGATTTCCACCATGATTATTTTCCAAAAGGCATATTGATATGCAATGAAAGAGGAAGAGAATGCTCTATTTTTAGAAACCCTTGGAAGAGATTCATTTTTAGAGAATGATTCCCTTTCTTTGATTTTAGCAACTATGTCATTTTTAAATCAAATAGCAAATCAAAACAAGAGAGACCATCTTTGTATACTTATTGGCACAAGAATCCTGGGAGTCAGACTGAACTATTTGCTTCTTGCCTAGAAAGGAGACATTTGTAAACAGTGTATGAAAAAATAGAGTACAATTCTAATGGGGTTTTCCTGGTTTCTAGCTGATAAATCAAGCTCTGCATTCTTTCTGCATAGGGAAAAATCTCATTAGATTTTCCCACTTCACTTTTAAGGGATGACTGCCAGTTTCCCAAAGTCTTTGCAAAATAGTCAAATGAACAAAAGCAGCCCTCTCTTAAAATGCAATGAAAAGTACCACAGATCAGAAGTATTAAAAGTACACTTAACCCTGGATTTATTCTTTGCATCATTTCATTAAGAATCATATTCCCTTAAGGAGATGAAAGAAAGGAAGGAAGAGAGCCCTTTACTCTCTTCTCTTGGTCTTATAAAAGTGTTTTCTGAAGGAGAATGTTATATTGGAAAATAATTTGCTATTTTCTCTACCAACTAATCTATTTGTTTATCTTGATACCAAATTGACACTGCATTTCAAATTTTCTCTACCTGTGTTACTGAGAGCTGTTGGGGGAAATACCCTTTAGCAGTCAGCATTTAAAGAAAATGCATGCGGATGTTCCAGGGTCAACAGTAAATGTCTACATCATCCACTTACAATTGTAATGTTGAGTGATCAGCTTAACCTTTGCAACTTGGAAGGCTCTCATTCCATTTCTTCATATGCTGGTTCTGGTGATATATATTTATTCTCATGTGGAAAGTCTATGTCACTGTGAATGTACTTTTTAACAATTGACACTTCACAGTGTCCTGGCTTCATGTGTGGCTAAGACACACTCCCTCTGAAAGCTGGGATGCATAGGACAGTGTTTCCAGTGGGTCAATAAAAAGATGGGTGGGTTGGAGGCAAGTTGTAGCTGAGGACACCCATCCTCTGTTGAAATCGCTGAAAGACAAATTAATATTGAAGGGTGGAATACTGAATTGGACTGTCTTCCAGCACACAGAAATAGACTGAAGTAGAATACCAAACCAGGAATATGCACCACCGGCAGCAAAATAGAATCATTATGCAAACATGAGGTGATACCTAGAACCTTAAATGTGATGTTCTTAAAACTGCTAACAGTTCTACCTTCGTACCAAAGAGTCGGTGATCACAGAGACCCTTTAAGTTTGAGCATATCAGCAAAGACCCTCTGCACAGATTTATACCTGAAGAAGGGTTGCAGGTCACAGCTAAAATCATCTTTGTCATCTTTAGTTCAAGACTTTACATCTTACAGAAGCAAATGGCCTCTTCTTTCTCCTATGGAGAGGCTAATTTCAAAGGCAAACAACTTTTTGGCTACCTGCCCTACAACTAAATAAAGTACCCCCAAGACTTCTCTCAGAAGATAAATTGAATAAATGCATGGCAAGTCTTGAGAATAGGGCTTAGCACAAAGTATGTGCTCAATGAATACTAGCTATTATATTGTTATTAAAATTACCCCAAACCCTTAAAAAGAAGGGAAGTAAAAATCATCAATTCTGACTTTATGCATAGCAATTTTTATGTTTCCTGGTGAGTATGTATTTGGGTATCTTTAGAAGACTGCAAAGAAATTCTGACCTTCCTAAAAACAGAGTCCCAGAATTGAGTTCTCAGAGGGATTGACTAGACTCCCCACTACTGTTGACTGCATCAAGAGATGAGTCACAAGTCACTAAGTACTGGCCAAAATCTGCAACTACAAAAGAGAGAGAATAGACCATGAAAATTTTAAATTATATTTGTGTTAACGCTCTGTTAATAGTAAATTAAATAAACAACTCAGCTCTGAAATCTCGGGCTGAGCCAGATCTCCTGGGTTATGACTATACCCTGAGTTGGGTGGAGATAAAGGGTTTTCTGGTGGATATATAAGGATATCTACATATATATAGCATGTATAAAACTAAAGAGGTGAGGATGTTTAGTAGTCACATTCTCTCTGGATAGAAATTAATGAGAATTCTCATTTATTCCTAAAAAACAAACAAACAAAAGAAAACCAACTATCACTGAATCCATTTTAACTTGTCGTGATGGCTGTTGTCTGTGGAAAGCAGATTATAAGGTCTTTCTTTTGAAGTACATCTAAGTGAGTTTGGGCTCAAAGTAGCTCAGAATGAAACTTTTTGTGACAACCAAGGACTACGATGCGGGTCTTAGAAGGAAATCAATCAACTCAAGTGGTACAAATGAATTGACGTAAGGATGAGTAGGCAAGGTAACTTGAGCTATCAAGGGATGTTGAGATAGCTGGAGACCAGAGAGAGTGGAAGCTGTTATCACTGCTAACACTGATGGGGTTGGGTGAGAAAGGAATGGATCCAGAGCCCAGAGAAAGCTGGATTCAAGAGGCAGTGACATGGGAGTGCAGTCAGGGAGGGAGGAAGCTATTTCCAGAGAATCAATAAAGTACCAAGAAAGAGATGGTCAATCAGGATTCTTTCTGCTCTCTGATCTCTTGTGATCTTCCCATTGCTTGGATCTAATTAATTTTCAACAAAATGGGTCTTTTATTGCTGATATGAGATAGATTTTGACTGAAAGCAGAAAATACCAGAAAAAGGTTTGCTCGTGTTTTGGAGTTTGTGCCAAGGCATTTGACTGTGTGGGTCCTAACAAAACTGTGGAGAGGCTTTTGAAGAATGGATATTCCAGAACTCTTCCTTATGCTTATCTGGAACATGGATCAAGAGGCAGTTGTGCAAACCAAACAAGGAAATGGCTGTTGCACCAGCAGTGCACCTTGGTTACATTTAAATGGCTGTACGAGAGGGCTTCAGAGAAGCCCTGGAAAATTTTCTTTATCTTTTAATTTCATTTTCCCAAACATTTTTTAGATCCATCTCACATAACACCCTTGGTTTCTTTTCCTGAAAACCCTAAAATATTTGCTATCTGGTCGCTAGGAAAGTTTACTAAGAATCTCTCCCCAGAAATAAGACTCTCTTCCCGTGAGACATGCTGGCTTTGCTGTGGTGAAAGTCTCAAAATTCTATTGAGGTTCACTTGAAACCTCGTTAAGCAATAAGTAAAGTGTGCTATCGGGTACAAAAGAGATCCTAAATCTCAAATTTAATTTAAGGGGAACATTTAGTCAGCCTTCAATGGGAAAAGACAACCTGAAGACACATTTTCTAGATGAAGGAGACTATTAACATAAGGCTGTAATGATGTTCAAGGATCTGCATAGACTGAGAGACTCACAAAGGACGAAGAGGGCAATGAAAACTGTCATAAAAGCATGATTGGTGGCAGATCTGTACAGCATGGTTACAAGTGGTACTGCAGACATAGAAAGGGTACCATGAGTGGGGCATATATAATATGTAAGACAAAAGGGCTTACAAAATTGGTTCACGGCCCTCCAATCAAGGCAGTCAGTTTGTGATTCATGACCCAGCTTCTATGAAAGGCATCCTCAGGCTAGTCTCTCTAGGCTGTGCAAACTGCTTTCTGGAACATCCGGGGAGGTAGAAGCAATTCACTCCCCAAGTACTCTGAGTGAGGGTGCAGTTATTAATGCTGCTGGCTAGTAGTCCAAAGGAATTCGGTAGAGTCTGGATTTATGTGAAAACTTATACATAGGATTTGGACATCATGGTAAACTGAAGCTTTTCCCAAACTCACTGATCAGAAATCTAAATTCTGGTATAGGTGGCAATGCTAAACACTCATGTTGACTAGCCATGTCACACTCCCCTCTATTAATACATATATTTAATATTATTTATCAATTCCTACTGTGTCCATTCTGTAATGAACCTTGTTTTAGGCATCAAGATAGCCTATGAACAATTTTTCATTAGGAATCTTACCCAAACATATGATTCTTTATTTCTCCTTCTCTCAATCGTTGTGTTTTGGCTTCATACAAAGCAAAAGGGAAAGGAAAGTCTCAAGTAATTAATATATAACATAGATATCTATCTCCTTGGGCCATGTATAAGATGGTGCAAAATATGAAAAATCATACAATTCTTCATGGTGAAGACTAGGGCAAACCATAAACGCTGTCCACTCAACCACTCAATAGCCCTAAAAAATAAGATAAAATTTGAATCTGTGTTTTGAATGTAGTAAGTGGAAAGTGCAATTTGGATATTAAAAATCACTGTAAATTAGTCTTAATCTGAATTCACTGCAAGAGAACGGCAATGATTAGGAATCAATTTTTTCTGGTTTCATGTTTTTAAAGTCTAATGTATTCAGCTTCTGAGATGAGTTCTATAACAAGTTATTTTTTTATTGTTTTTAGAAGACAACACATCTGTAGGTCATGATGGGTGCAATGGCTGCTACCCAGTCACTTGTGATTTTGAGATGATAGTCTAGTTTAGGATTTCCCAGGGAAGGTTGGTGCTTAGAGTGGAAGTCCAGTGTTACGGATCATAACCCAAACCAAAATGTGTAGATTTTGGCAAGGAACAGGAAGAAAATTCATGGAATTGCTTAAGGTCTCGTATGGCTCAAAATTATAGTTTTGTTTTTAGGTATCACTATTGAGCGCCGCTTAAAACATAACTGAAGGCGATTTGAGTGAAAGCTTCATTGAAATTTCAGAGAACTTTGTAAACAGTACAGTGCAGTAAAACCATTAGGCATGGTTGTTATTCTTCACTTATACCCTTCCACGTTAGTTCCCTCATCTATCTCTCACTGTTCTTAAAAGCATCAATTCGGCCAAACCATCTTGAAGAGAATATTGGCACACAGAAAGACTTGGCCATTCCAGAAAACAGATGAAGAAAGGAGCCTTGGGAAGGTTAAAAACATGCCCCAAGCTCATACAGGTAATGGAATCAAACCTTGGACATCGATGCTTCTGATACATACTGGAAGGATCTGTATTTTGCTAGAAAGGGAGAACAACTGACCATCAATCTTTTTAAGAAATGCTTTTTGAAATATAATTACCATGTCATATGGTTCAGTCTTATTAAGGAGGGCTATGCAATTATCAACACAATCAATTTTGGAACATTTTCTTTTCTTCTTGTACCCATCACTGTTGACTTCCCATCTGTCCCTGACCCAACCCTCCTTTTCCTTGTTTCCAGGTCATTATTAATCCAGTTGTCATTAGTTATTGATTCATCCATCCTGACTTACCTTTCATGCAGAAAAACACAGAATGCAAAGACCAAAGAATGCCAAGATCAAAGAACCCACAAAAGAACCTGGCAAAAATGACCAAATAACATAGAAAAACCTAAATAGAGAAGAGAACAGAAAATATGGGGGAAAAGACAAAAACAACAGAATAAACTCCAACTGAATCAAAAGGGAGAGCTAATGCTTAAGAAGTAACATTCCTGCAGCTGCTAAATCCACTTTACCATACTCTTTATCAGATATTAAGGCTATTGCAATCCTAGACTATTGTAAGTGGGGATTCACCAGAAACTTGATATATGCAGGGTCCCTACAAATCGATTTTAAACTTTTGCTTTCATCCATAGTCTTCTGCAATCTGGGTGTTTTGAATTTAGGCTCTTTTACCATTCCTGCTTCTGAGTTTGGATTTCATTTATACAATCCTTGCACACATGAGCTTCTTCCAGGTGGACCTAGCTGAGTTTACTGACCATCAATATTGTGTGCTGCTCTAGACTTTCTCTGGAGGGTGGAGGGTATTTTAGAAGTTGGAATAATTTCACTGAGATTTATGTATGTATGTATATATATGTTGGAACTTTCTTTGTGTAATAAAATAATAATAATAACAATCATCATCATCATTAATACATATTGGTTGGTTATAATGTATTACCCGATGAGATAGGTGTTACTATTATCTGCATTTCTTTTCCAACCCAGGACTGAATCATGAAAAAAGATGAGAACTCTGTACAAGAATGCATGGATGCTAGAGATAGATGTGAGTTATAGATGTGTGATAGATGTGATAGGTGTGAGTTCAATAGATTGGAATCCATACAGACGCACATCAGAAGAAAAGTCTAGTGATCTACTTCAGAAAAACCAGCCAGGGGAAATCCTATGAAGGCCAGTTCCACCTTGACATAGATGAGATCACCATGAGTTGGTGTCCACTCAGTAGCAAATAGTCTTAACCTACAAAAGACCCAGAGTTCTATAATGACTTTTAAACAGTGTAACTATTTCCCTCAGATAGTAAACTTTCATAATCTCATTAATCTATTTATTTCTTTTGCCCTTACTTCCAAATCTAGGTCTTGGGCTCCCTTTGAAGCACCAAATATTCTTATTATCTTTACCAGTTGGTTGGAACACACTCTCTTCTTCCTTTTCTACCCATCTCTGCTGTGTGAAGGCAACTGCACAGAGCGATCAATGTATTTTATCACCTCATTCCCACCTGTCCTCCACACCAGGCCCATCCCAATAATCCTCAGAATACAAACAAACCTGGTATAGATCACTGGAGTTTTAAACATCTTTTCTTCACACCCCAAGCACATACATGCTTCTACCCTCCAGTTTGTATTGCCTCTCTTTGTCTTTTCTCATCACTGGTATTAAAAAATAGCTTGATTGTGTTGGTCTAGGGAAAAGGGCCCAAGAAGGCCTGCTTTTATTAGTGAAGTTTATGGACCACCACAGGCTAAAATGCATAAGCTGATTACACATTTTGTCATTGAATCCGGAGAACCCAAACCTGCTTTATCTCCAAGTGCAATCAGCTGTTGGTTAAATAGACTAGGGACCTAGCTAGCGTGAACCTAGGTTTGGGAGTTCTGGATCCTGGCCATCTCCTACTCTTTCTATTACAAAACATGGGCTATAAAATACATCCATGACCCAGTGGGAAATCAACAAAGTGCATACCTGACCTCTTCAAAGTCAGAATCACTCCACATTTCCCTAACCTCTTCATTGTACTTTATTGCAGGTGTTCCTTATCTCTTGTGTCAGTGTCTAGGTCTTCTGCCTCTACACTAGTTTGCTTGTCCTCAACATTGCCTGAGCATCCTAAAATCAGATTCCATGGCCTAGCCCCTCTTTGTTGTTATTTTAGTTGGAAGTGATTCTGATCTTATATTTAATATTCAAAGTAGCACTTATTTATTTTAAAAATACAAGCGGTAAATGGAAAAACAAAGCAGACACCCTTCTGAACCATTCTAAACACTCCCTAAGGCAAATCACAATTGTTTATTTTCTATCCTACCATACACTTTCCTATATATATCATAATACATACAGATATAACTACATGTATACACCTTTGTACACACACACGCTTAGGAGAATACATTTAAGGGACAATATATGGAGAGATCTTTCCATGTCAATATACATCCCTTGACATTCACAATACAGTACCCTTTATTTTTAAAGGTTGTGAAATAGCTCATTTGCTTTATGCATTTACTGATATTTATTTAGTCAATTCCCTCTTGATGAACATTGACTGCAGAACATGGGCTTTGATGAACAATCCATTATGTACACCTTTGTATATTTCTTTTAGATTTTTCAAATGTCTATCTATGGTTTGAGATCCTTAGCATCTAAAACAACTTAAAAGATTTTGTAAGTAAGCCACATTTTAAAATTTATCATTTCAAAAACCAAAAAGTGCTGCTAAATTACAGTGGAAAAGAGTAGTGCCCCCACTGATGAGTTCAAAGTACATTTTTCATATGCAACATTTTTAACTCCTTTACTTATGCTATAAAAATAAAAAATCAAACTCAATGCCATTGAGCTAATTCTAAATCATGGTGACCCTTATTGAACAATATTGAATTGCCACTGTGAACTTCTGAGACTGTGATTCTTCATTGGAGTAAAAAGTCCAGTCTTTCTCCTTAGAAGTGAGTCACTGATGGTTTCAAACTGCTGACCTCGTGGATTGTTCTGATCCTGGCTTTTACTAACCTAGTGACTTCCCAAATAGTGTCTGTGAGTTCTGGGTGGCCATTGCAATAAAGGGCCAAGTCCAGCAGGAAAATAGAATGCTGGGTGAAACCAAAGGCGTCAGTAGAGATAAAGATGGAGTCTAGTAGGAGGGAAGCCAGAGAAGGTCAGATATGGCCACTTATGTGCCATTATTATATATATTTTTTCATTCTGGTTAGCAAAATATATGTAAACAATGCATTTTATTGGGTACAACTGTTACCTTCTTTGGGGGGGGGCATCACTGCTCTCTTGTGGGAGTAGGAGGTCCAGCCTTGCTCCTGGAGAGCTGATGCTGGATTTGAACCACCAACCCAGTGGGCTGCAGTCCCTCACAAAACCACTATGCCACCAGGGCTCAGCCCCCCAACTGTTACCTTCTATCTTCCAATATTGCTGTTGAAAAATCTAATGTTATCTGCCCTTATATCCATGTGACCTGATTTTTTTTTAGATAATTGATTTATTCAAGGTAATCTGAAATTTCATGATTTTGTACTCTTGTGATTTTGGTTGTTATTATTAATGATTACCCATCATGCTCAGTCAATTTACACTGTAAACTTATGTTTTGTTCCATGACTTTTCCTCCCTGTATTGTTTCTTTTTCATTTTTTTCTTTTAGACCTTCTAGTCTTTGAAAGTTTGACTTGAAAACTGCTCCTCTAATTTGGTTATCTTTTCTGAGTATCCTTTCCCATCATTTATTTGCTTTACTTTCAAGGAAATTTTCTTAGTTTTACCCTTTTAATTTTCTGATACACATGTTTGTGTGTGCACACATGTGTGTACTTCAAAAATTTGTGGAAAGGGGGATAAACAGATAAAGGCATTTTTAAAATGAACTTATCCTAATATGTATATAACTACTGCCATATTTTTGCTATCTGCTTTTATAAAGATCTATTGCCTCAGAAACAGAGATAGCATCATTATGATTAGAAATAGACTTGATGGGAGTGGGTTTGCTATATTTGTTTGTGTTTTGCTTCACATTAAAGGATTTCAAGATAGTTTCTTCTTTTTGAAATTGTTTACTTTCATAGTTATTAGTTTTATGGATAACTATTTTGTCAGATTCCTCTGAGCATAATTTTCCCTGTACATTTTCCACTTCATTCATTGTTTCGATATCCTCTGAATTCCTTTTATTGGGTGAACGAGTGCTTTTTATAAAAGTAGGTATTCAAGTGAGCCCTGGGTATTTAGGCATCCAAGCATCATGCAAGAGTAAGCAACAGCAGGTCTTTCTATCAGATTGGTTAGTTTCCTGAAAGATGAACCAATCTTCTACTTGGAGGAATAAACTTGGTTGCCAGCATTCTGGGAGTTAAGTTGAGAGACAGGGCTTTAGCATTCATTATATTTTATTTAACTTTATCACCATCTTCAAACCTGTACCTCACCCTCATTTTTAACTGCATCCAATAAGCCAGATCCCAATGTGATGACTTCAACATTTATAGAAAAACCCTTTCGAGTCTCTTGACAGCAGGCTGGAGAAGTAGTAACTAGGCTTCTCTCAGTTTTATCAGACTGATGTAATCCTTTTTTTAATTGTTTCAGCCCACGTTTCCTATTTGCACACCCTACAGCACAACCACCATTAAAGGTGCTTTATATCTACTAAATGAATTACCATAAATCCATGGTTTTTTTCTCAAAATTTCTTGTTAGTTCTTGTCTTGGTCATCTCATGCTCCTTTGTCCTGATAGACTTTGCTGTTGAAATATCACTTTCATTTGAGAGAGGTCTTAGCCGTAGTGTGCTGGGGATGACTTTTTACAGCTCCTGAGTAGTAATTGTGGGGTCTTTTCCCAGGCATGCATTTCCTGACAGAACAAGCCCGAAATAAACTCCAGAGATGGTCAAATGACTAAAATCAATTTGTTTGTCTTTCATTTTTCATTTAGAGTGTTGATTGTTAAAACTTTGCTGGGACATTCATCCCTTAATGTCAGGGAATAAGAGGATCAAATGCACACCAATTTAACTTAGTGTTTAACAGGCAGCTTAGAACTTTTTTTGGAGAAAATTCCCTCACTCCTTTTTTCACAAAATACAGTAAAAAAAAAAAAAGAACCCCTATCCCAATCTTCTTCTGCATGAACTCTATGTTCCTATCAGAATTCACCTCTTTCTATTTCCCATTGCTCTGGTTCTTGTATATTTCCAGTCCTCTGTCTGCAATCTCCCTCTGATTCTCCTGGTGCTAAAGTCCCACTTACCCTTTTAGACACAATTCAAATGCCAGGACCTGGGGGCAGACTTTCCGAGGCCCACTTTCCTGCTCCTGGCCAGAGTTAATTGTATCCTCTGAGGTGCTCTGCTCAGACTCCCGTTAGCACTTACAGGTTGTAATAAAGTGCTTTCCTGCTTAAGGCCTTTTCTGTGATGCATTTTTCTTTCACAAGAATTAGCTCAGAAGCAACAAAGCCCACATGGAAGAAGCACACTAGCTTGTGGGATCACGAGGTGTCAAAGGGATTAGATATCAGGCTTCAAGAACTAAAAAGCATAACATTGCATGCTCACTTTCCTGATATGATAGCTGACGACAAATGTGTGCATAAGCTAATGTGGTGAAGAAAGCTGATGGTTCCCGGCTACCAGAAGATATAGCGTCTGGGGTCTTGAAGGCTTGAGTAAACAACCATTCAGCTTAGAAGCAATAAAGCCCACATGGAAGAAGCACACCAGTCTGTGTGATTATGAGGTGGTGAAGGGATCTTGTGTCAGGTATCAATGAGCTAAAATTATATTTTTATTAATGAGGGAGGCACAGATTGGGGACCCAAAGCCCATCAATAGGTGAGGTGACATCCTCTTGCAGAGGGGTTACAAGGAGGAGATGAGCCAGTTAAGATACAGGGTAGTAGCAATGAAATATGCAACCTTCCTCCAGTTCCCATGCTGCCTCCCACCCACTATCATGATCCCAATTCTACCACATAAATCCTGCTAGACCAGGAGATGTACAATGAAGTTAGAAATATGGGAAATTTAGGATAGATGATCCCTCAAGACTAGTAATAGGAGTGGTAATACCAGGAGGGTGGAGGGATGGAGGAATAGAAAGGGAGAACCAACTTCAGGGATCTACACGTAACCTCCTCTCTGGGACACGGACAACAGGGAAGCGAGTGTTGGGACACATTGGATAGTGTACAGTATGAAAATAATAACAATTTGTAAATTACTAAGGGCTCAAGGGGAAGGGAGGGAGGAAGGGGAAGGGAGGGAGGAAGGGTAATACAGGGAGCAGATACTGGGGACTTGGAGAGCGGGAGGATGTTTTGAGAGTGATGATGGCAATAAGTGTGTAAATGTGGCCTGCATACAATTGATGTTTGTATGGGTTGTAATGGGAGTTGCATGAACCCCCAATGAAATGATTCATTTTTTAAAAATAGGAGGGGATGGGAAAGAGGAGCTTATAAAAAGGGTTCATGGGGAAAATATTTGGAAATTAATATGGCAATATATGTATAAATATGTTTGATATAAATGATGTATTGAATGCTATAAGAGCCCCCAATAAAATCATTGGGGAAAAATTATAAATTATCAAGGTTTTGTGATGGGGGCAGGGAGGGAGGGGAAAAATGAGGAGTTGATACCAAGGACTCAAGTAGAAAGGAAATGTTTTGAGAATGAAGATGGCAGCAAATGTACAAATGTGCTTGACACAATCGATAGATATATGGATTGTGATGAGTTGTATGAACCCCAAATAAAATTCTTTAAAAAATAAAAAAAATAATTATTTCTTATTCCTTCACAGACCCCTAACCCAACTGTCTCTGGCTAACTTTGTTGGGTCGACTCCCAACTCACAGTGACCCATGCTTAATGGGGTGGGATTGTGGTTCCAATAGGCTTTCATTGGCTCATTTTTCTCATTGGCTCATTTTTAAGCATGATTGGCTTTCCTTTATATTCTGGCTCACAGTAGGTGATAAATACAAAATTTTGAGGGTGGTTTTGTTTATTTGAAATGTCCACACCCTGTACCTGTTTTCTCTTTGTACTTCAAATGATCTGCCCCTTCTCAAACGACAGTCAGATCTTTAGAATGTCCTTCTCCAGCCAGTCTAAAATAGTTCTTCATTGATTTCCTTCATTGAAGGTAAGTCAGAAAATAATTATTAGTCATTTAGCATGTGTATACTGGTGTAATTAATGGTAATGTAATTGTGTAATTAATGGTTTTTCTCTATCACACAGTAAGTTGTAAGCTCCATAAGGGCAAGGATGTTATCCTTTTTGTTCGCCACTGTATCCATTTCACCTACAAAACTTAACCACGGAACACACTCAAATATTTAGTTACCAGTTGAATGAATAAAGGGGTAATTTGACTATCAGCAGCATTTTACTGCTAGGGTTTCTTCTAAAACCTTAAGTCATTTATTTGTTCATCCAAGAAGGATATATATCTATTGAGGAACACCACTGACAAGTATGTGAGCTGCCTGAATTGACAAAGTGGTGACATCCATGGCCATGGAAAAGTATAAAGTTAGTGGGCCATTGCAGGGATTCAGCCTCCTGCCCTTGTCCTACAAATTCCTTACTATGTTCACCTGAGCCAACTAGCAGTAGGCCAGTAGCTCAAGAAATGGCCTAGTAAGCTCGTACTTACGTCACAGCCTCTGGCCTAATGAGGTTAGCTATTATCTTTGAATTTGACCCAGTTCCTCCCAGCTGGCTGCCCTTTAAGGATATAACTTATCAGCAGCTGCTGCCCCAACAAGGTGAGGAGGGTTTCCTACTCTCCCAATGACCCTCCAAGTGTTCTGTGCAAACCAATTTCCTACTGCAACCCACCTTCACTCCATGGAGTTTTTCTCTAAGCTTCAGAGGTCAAGGCCAAGTTTCTTCAAAACTCTTGCTTCCAAAAGCTTAAATCATTTATTTGTTTGCCTTTCACTGCACTTTTTTCAAGCTCCGTCAGCACTGACCTTTCCTTGCTCACAGTTCAGCATTGCAGAGATCTTAGTAAACATGGGCTGTGGATGCCTACCTTGCATGCTTTACCTTTTAGATTTTCATGGGAACAGGCAACTCCCAAGTAAAAGTCATTTTCTTTGTATTTCAGAAAGCCTGCCTGTCCAGAGGCTTTGGTTCTTATTAGGTCACACAGATTGGGATGCCCTCCAATGACAGGCAAAAGGGGTAAACACGTTTACTAATGGGGTTAAAGAACAGGGGGTTGCAAGACAGGAAACTGTCCAGAGCGGGGACCACAGGAGACAGTCTTCTCTCCCATTTCCCAAAGTGGAAAATCTTTCCTCAAAAATAATGTTGCTGCAGCCTTACCAGAGGCCTTCCTTAGGCTGTTACCATACATGTACTAATTCATTTAAGCTTTACAATAAGCACAGAAACTCCAAAATTAAAGCTTCAGGGGTCAACTGGCTCAAGATTGCATAACAAATGAATGGCCCAATTCAGTTGTGAATACTTCCAAGGGATATGGTTATTCTCATGCACAGTTGGTGAACCATATATAGGAGGAAGAAAGGAACACAGACAGACCCATGTGAACTGTCCTACAGCTTTCTACCCCCATAATGGGAGACCAAGGATAACTAACTGTCCCTTTGATACCTTCTGGAAAAAAAGAAAATGCCCACTGCCGTGACATATTGGCCGGCAGCTTCTACCTAGCTCCTCTAGGTGTGCCTTAGCATCAGAGCCTGATCTCTAATGAGATGTGAACTCAATAGGGGCAAATGCTTGGGAAGCCAGTTGCCTTGCTTTTCCCACAACTGTAAGGCTTCATGGAATGTGGGTCTTTCCATGTTAAAACCAAGAAAAATCTGAGCAAACTGCAAGAAGTTGTCACTCAAATACCAATAGGCAGTATTGAACCCTCAGCTGTCCATTGGTTTGGCCATCCCTTCCTATTGCATGCATACCCCTAACTCACCCCCCTCATGTTACATGTATGCCTCTTGTACAACCTCTTCCTGTTATGTATGTGCTTACCATGACCTAAGTGCCTGAGAGTGTATAAACTTGTGACATAACATCATGCTCTCTCTCTGCCCGGACCTAGCTCCTGCAGTCGTGACTGAGAGCTGAGCCCTTGCATACTTTATCTGGTCTGATGTCTCTTTAATGTACCTCTCCATTATACAACCACCTCTTAGATCAGTGGTTAATGCCGTGACCCTTTAATACTTTCCTCAGGTTGGGTACCCCCAACCATAAAATTATTTTATTTACTACTTCATAACTATAATTTTACTACTGGGATTATTTGGGTGAGCCCTGTGAAAGAGTCATTCTACCACTACTGGTTGAGAACCGCTGCTTTAGACTCACTAGATTGTGTGGAGGCTGGATCCCCACAATCTCTGACAAGCATCTCATTTTATTTCTCACTTGTGCTTAGCCATCTCTTCTTCCCCTACCTTCCATAGGTATTGACTCCTGATAAGTACATTGCAGCACTTATTCTGTCTCTGCCCCTGAAAATGATACCTGTCAGAATTTACTGGTGCAGAGTTTCAATGTGACCTTCAAAGGGTGGGGAAAGATCTGGTAGAAAAGGGTACAGTAAATAGGGTCAGGCTGGAACAGAGACTCTGACTTCTTCATTCTAAGACAGAACACCCAATGGTAGAAGTCTTCTTGCTGGCCTCTCTGATTCTAGCTGCTTCTCTATGTCCTTCTCTAATTTTGGATTTTTCATTGGGGCTACATTTTAGTGATATTATCTTATAACTGACTGAGTGATGTCTACATGCATGCTGCTTAATTTAAAAAAGATTTTTTTTGTGTGTATAGTAGTAGTAGCTTCTGAGAGCACCAGGGATACTGTAGCCGAGTAACACCAAGTGGGAGTCTTTAAACACTTTAAATATATTATTTCACTGCTCTGGAGGCTAACGTTCAAATTCAGGGTGTTGGCAGCACCATGGTCTCTCTTAATGTTTTATTAGAAGGACCTTTTATCATCTTTTGCCTCTGATAGCCCCAAGCATCCCTTGGCTTGTAAATGTATCTTCAGCTGGCCATTGTTTCGATCTGTCTCTGGAGCTCTGCTCAGATTGGCATCATTCAGATAGTGTCCACACTACTCCTACATAGCCCCATGTTAATTTCACTGATAACATCTTAAAAGACCTTATTTCCAAACAAGGTCATTTTCACATGTACCTGACTTTAGAACTTCAACATACTTTTTTGGGGAACACAATTCAATCTGTAACAGTGAGATTGTACTATTTCAATTGAAAAAAATCTATTCCCACAAATGATCTTTATCTTAACTACAGGTCAGAGGTAATCCCTTTCCTCTTGGAAAATCTACCTCCAATTCCATATATGGTCCAAATAAGTCCACCTTTTTCAGAAGGGCATTAAAGTGATACATTCTCCATTGCCACTTCTTCCAAGGCTCTTGAAGTTGCCAAGGCAATATGGTTTGGGACAGGTGTTGACACAGGAGGACAGATAATGGCTGAGGAGCCATCTGCTCTGACAGTCAATGTGCGTGCTATGTGACAGCTCTGCCATATCCATGTCACACACTTCTTTACACTTCATCACACCTGTTTATACTTAGGGGCATCGATGAATCAATTAGCAATATTTTCTTCGTGCTCACACATCACTTTGCATCAAACCAGACATTCTTTTGACAAGGATTGACATTTACCATCCATGTTGGAAACTGTCTAAGGATCATTGTGATGCTGATGATTAAAGACTACCAACATTTCAAATTATGAGAACGAGATCGCCATTGTTCATTGTAATGTGGCAATATGTCAGAAGTGACTGCCACTTGCTGTACTTTTGACTTTGGGGACTGAGGATCCCTTTCTGAACTGAGTGTCATCATTAGTAAAACGGAGATAATCATACTCAGTGTCATACTTTCTTCCCAGGGTTGTTGATTTAAGACCTAAGGAGACACTGAGCAACAGCACTCTTTCCCCAAATGGCAAGGTGCCAGAGAAGTGCAAAGCATTTGGCATACACATATTTGTGAAACAGAAACTTGAATGCAACAAATGAACAATCCAACAATACTAATCAGAAATACTGGTACTTTTAAAAATAGTAGTAATGGACAGCACATGAAGCATACCCAGAGAGTATGAATTCCCATAAAATAAATATTCTGGAAAGAATGACTCTTACCTAGTTTTGTAAAAACAAAACAAATAAATTCAAAGTTTAATTGAAATGACCTGCAAGAAATTGTTTTATTAAAACTTGTCCAAAGACTGATGGCATTCTAGTCTTCCTTAAAATACTTAGGGAATGTTTAAATGCTTCATTATTAAAAATTTCAAGTATAGAAAAGGTATATTACTTTGAATACCCATATAGTCCCACTCATGTTTTCCATTAACCTTTAATTTTACTCATCATATCCCTAGCCTACTTTTTATTCACCAGTTCATCTTATTGTGTTACTACATTGTGTAATAAGGTGCAAACATTAGCACACTTACTCCAGAGCAGAGAATCCAAAAACAAATCCACATACATGTGGACAATTGATATGTGACAAAGATACAAAAGTTATTTGGTGGAGAAAGGATAGTCCTTATAATAGTGACACTGAAATGATTGGATATCAATATGCAAAACCATGCAAACCAAGCATATGAAAACCCTTTGATTCACATTTTGTGTCTTGTACAGAAATTAATCAAAATGGATCATAACTGAAATTGTAAAGCCTAAAAGCATAAACCTTTTGAAAGACATCATAGAAGAAAAAATTTGTAACCTTGGGTTAAGTAAAGATCCCTTAGATACCAAGTCGAAAGTATGATTCATAAAATAACACATAAGTGGGATTCTTTAAAAATGAAAAAACTACTCTTTGAAAGACACTGTTAGAAAATGAAAAGACAAGCACAGACAGGAAGGAAATATTTGCAAATCATGTGTCTCACAAAGAACTATATATAGAGAATATATCATATACTATAAAAACTCAAAATTCAACACCATGGAAACAAGAAGTCCACTTCAAAACTTAGCAAAAGGAAATCGAAAATTAAAACAGCAGTGAAAGTATATTACATGCCTATTAAAATGATTAAAATCTTCCTTTTCCCTACTCAAAACAATGGAAAAACACTAACAGTGGTGAGGATAGAGAGCAAAGAAAATTCTCCTTCTTCCTGGTACAAAAGCCAAGGGGTGCACCACTCTCAGAGACATTTTGTCAGTTTCTTACAAAGATGAGACTTTCTACTCCTGTCAAAAGTTATAGCCTGGGAACCCCCACTGGGGCAGTTCTATTCTGTCCTCCAGGTTCCTTATGCGTCAGAATTGCTTTAAGGGCAGGGAGTTTAGTTTGATTTGCAAAGAAATCACAATCTTGCCTTACTTAGCAACCATGCTGGTAGGCATTTGCTCAACTGCTTTGAAACGTATGTCCACACAAAAACCTACATGTAAACGCTGGTGGGAGATTTATCAATAATAATTAAAAGTGACAATCAGGCAACATGTCTTTGCACAGGGGAATGGATAAACCTATGGTAACACATCTATTCAATGGCATATTATTTAGTGATTAGATGGGAGTGTGTCACTAAATCACACAACATGGATATATTGTGAATACATCTATCTCACACTAAGACTCAAAGGCTCCATTCTGTTTGATTCGATTCATTTGGAAACCTGAAAAACATGACAAGGTTAAGGACTTAGTGGTTACTAGACTAGTAGATGTTGGAGATGGCAACGATATTTAAAAAAATCCATGAATATAATCATTCATATTACATCCAGAGAAGAGTAAGAATGTGAATGCAGGTTAAACGCTGAGCGACATGGGGGGTGGGGGGGTGGAGTCTGCAGAAAGTGCTGTGATCAGCTGCTCTGCGCACTGGCAGGAAGCTGTGGGGAAGAGGAGACCAGGGCAGCCACCAGCGCAGTTTGGCAGGCAACAGAGCAGAGAGGTGTGACTTGCCTTTTTGCACGACTGGTTCAGCAGCAGCACAGATAGCCCGAGAAATGCCTAAGTCAATCCTCCATGGTGGTGTCACTGGAGGAAGAGTACCAAGTGACACTGTCAGATGCTGTCGGAATCCCAAAATGCTCAGTGTTTCAGCAGAAATTTATTATCTTAGAAAAATATACCTACAGTTAGAAAAACCAAAAGATATTCATAAACCCAGCTTACATGTATCAATAGACCTCCAAGGCTAAAACTATGCTGATTTACCTTTGAAATTTCTAATACAGTCTGGCCAGAACTGTCATTACTGTCTAATTTCAGTGACTTTTCAGATTTTCATCTGCCTATACTACAAGCACCTCCTGCTGTTCTTTTTGCTGCCATAGTTTGTCTAATCGCTGATTTTGTCAAGTTTTCTAGTGGGTTAGCTATAGTCCTTTGCTAAATTGTATTTGGGAGCCTATTAACTAGGACTTTTAAAATTTGAGAATCAAAGTAGTAATTAAAAGAAAGAGGAATATTTTAGAAGACTTTTATTCTGTAGAATGTAACACACTACTATTTTTGAACAATATAACAAATAATGTAATTCAAGGTAGATAAAATAGATAATAATCATTACTAGTGATTATGTAAGATCTGGTTTGGGGCCAGGTTCATGAGTGCATGTGGCTCCCATGAGCTACTGATCTTCAGAGATAAGAGCTACTTGAGGTTGGGATCAAGGATTCTTGAAAGCAAGAGTCCTGGGCAAGTTTCAGGCTTCATGCCTAACTTCACATACAGGTGAGGACAGTAACAATCCCCACAGACACCAACAGAGTTGCACTTCTGTTCCCATGTCATAGCCCAGCACTTTGCAGAGAACTCTGAACCAGGCCTTCTTCCTAACATGGGAAAATGTAGCTACACAGTCTAGGGAGACTCTGCATCCCAGATGTGCAAAGCCCATGGCCATCAAATGCTGACTCTAGGTTACTGGAGAAAGGCAGAAGACTCCTCCTATGCTCAAGGACCACTCAATTTCAAAAGATCAGGTCCTTGTTTGCATTGGAGAGAAACATAGATACATTCTTTCCTTTTCTTGCCCTCACTGAGGTTTTCCTGTTTGAACATTTTTTTAAGAGAAACAACATGCTAGCAGGGTGTAGACTGGCATTCTATTATTCTATTCTGAGTGAATTTCTAGAATAGGAACATTTTCTGTACATCATGTTGGACCCACAAAGTCAATGGCTCAAGCCCACCAGTAGAAAGATGAGTCTGTCTGCTCCTAGAAATAATTTTATTTCACTAACACTCTTTGGAGTTGATCTGACTCAGAATTGACTCCATAGCAGTGCGTTTGATGTTATGTTTTGCTTTAAAGCAAAGATTTTATTCTTTTCCCAATTAGGGATGCTGGAAGACCCTTCCTGAGCTCCTTAGCTGAAGAATCCCCTTTTTATGATTCTCAGCTTAGTACCTGGTGACCCACTCTTTTATTAATGAAATCTTCCAACTTGTGCCTCTTGTTCATCAGCATTCCATAACAAGATGCTTCTGCAAAGAAATAACCCATGTTTCTTTGAGCCTGAGCTCTGAGATTCTGTGCAGTGCACACATCAATTTCCTTCAACCAACCTTGAAGCCAAGACTCACCAGAAGTCTCACATTATCAGAGTCACTCCTCTCCTCAGCCCATTTAAGTGAAGGGTGCATCCAGAGGACATCTGTGAGAACAGGACCCACAGTGTTCTCCCTTGAATGATAGAGGAAGGTGAGAGAACTAGAGGAAGGGGAGGGCGGGAAAAAGTCAGGATCCCAGAAATATAAAGGAATAAGAGATTCAGGTAACCCCAATGTAGACAACCCAAGTTAATTTAGTCTAGAAACCTTGAACAACTCCTTTTCTGCACAAGCCATGAACTCCTGTCAATTTCTCCAGAAAGCAATTGACTGACAAACTATTTCAAAAACCAGTACCATGAGCAACAACATTGGCACAGGTATTTGGCATCACTGGATTTAACATTGCAGTATCTTGAAGGGTGTTCTTCTTCTGCCTACTGGGTAGAGCTTTGGAGACCTGGGTGAGCTCCCATGAATTTTGTCCTCTCTCATTCCTCAAGTTCTGCACTTTACTTTCCTCTGAGCCACAGAATGAGTTGACCGCAAGGTCAGTGTTGATTTCCAAAACTACCTATTTCCTCTGAGACCTCACGCTTCATGCTTCATGATATATAGGCTTCACTCAACATAACTGCCCACCACCTCTTTAGATGACTCCTTGCTTGGCTTCTTCACTTCCATTTAAGCTTAGCTTTTCTTTCACCTATTTTCTTTTTGTCCACCTGTCCTCTTCCAATAATTGAGTCCTTTGCACAAGACTTAGTCCTTTTCACAACTTGCATCAGGGTGGGTTACTGGGTATCCAGATACTTGGGGAATTGAGGAAAGGGACCTTCCAATAAAAGATAAAATGGCATGCAGAATAATAGGAGATCAATTTTATTTTCACCTCTTTTTCAGTTAAGAAACTACGTGTTCTGACAGTTTGATATTTCAATATGGTCTGAAATAGCTGATTTATCTTCTGTTAAGAACAGATCTGGCTGCTAAAGTTGTTATGTGTTTATTTTCTTAAGAAGAAATATATCATAGCAAAGCCTCTTTAATTCATGGATATCAGGGGGCAACAAAGTCTCTATCCTTATTGAGTGACCACTTTATATGTAGTTATATTTTAAGAGATGCGCTAGCCCTATGGTAAATCTGTATCAACAGAATAACAGGACATGCTATAACACAGTTCCACTGGAAAATAAACTATGGTGTATTTGGTTTGATATACCAGGTGATATACCAGGTGATTTCAAGTATCATTTTCTTTATGAATGCTGTTAATGTTAACTCTTCGGATCTTTTTCTCTACTGAAGTTTCTACTGAAGTTTCCCACAGTTGAATCAAAACTGAAAGCAAATGAAATTTGTTCTAAGACTCAATAACCTTTTAATTCACTGAATTAAGGGTTTCTCAATTAGAGGCTAACGGTAGATCTAGAAAAAGAAATTGTGAGTATTTACTTTCCGTTTAAGGACTTTTGAGATTAGAAGATATTGGAACGGATAACACCACAGAATTAGTTTTTGCTGTGATGGCAAGGTTAAGACTTCTGCTGTTGCTAGGATATACCACCCTATCAGCTGATCTTGACGGTGAAAATTGGTGCCTTAATTTCCCAGTGGTCCGTGCTACTTCGGACTTAGGCCTCATTCTGGTTAATCACACTGTCATTCTCACTGCAGATTGCCTTTTGACATCTTCATCTGCAAAAGGATCCTGCAGCCAAGACTCAGTGTGTGAAGTCAATTCAACAGCTCTCCAGTGGTCAAGACCTCCTCAACGGTCTCTGGGACCTGGTACCGAGGGCAGAGAAAAGGAGCCGGGGAGGAGCACGTGCCACACATATAAGCAAGGCTGAAAGGAAACAGTATTTCTCCTTGTGTGTGTGAAACTGTGATTGAGAACCAAGTATGAAAAGAATTATTGAAGCAATCTTATTATGCAAAGTTAAAGTCTGCCGTTACCACTGCCAGTTATTTCCAGTGAAGTAATTCTGATTAAAAAAAGATATCGTTCACTTATACATTTAACTATAGAGTGCTTCAACCAAAACAGAAACATCAGATGCATTGTGTTTGAAAAGCTAACTTTTATTGACCTCTATTTTATGTTTTGAATCAGTGAATGCATCAATTCTAGGAGTTCCTGGGTGGTGATTATGATTACTACCTGCAAACATGAGAGTCCAGTCCACCAAGAGATAGCTTAGGAGGAGCTGGTGATCTACTTCCTAAATATCATCCATTGACCAGACCATGAAGCACAGTTCTACCATCACACACATGGGGTTGCCATGCGTCTGAATTGACTTAATAGTATACTGAAAACATGACATGGGGACATGGGAAAACATGTCATGAAAACATGACATGGGACAGTGTGTGATTCCCTACATCATAACAACTCATCCCAAACATTTTCATGTTAACGGGTATTTGTTCTGTTAAAAAATGTCAGTACTATGAAGCACTTGGGGATTCCTCTGGCTGCAACCTAAGCAAAGGCTAAAATGCTGAGACTTGGGTGAGGGACTCAAGCTCAAATGTTAGGGAAAAAATGTCCTTCGCCATCTCCCTCAAATGAGGATCCATACAGTATATACCTTTCTCTGAGGGCATTTGAATATTCTTCTACTTACTTAAAAGACCATTTGATTCTTTCTTAGTGTTGCATAGCTCTCTTATAAAAAGCTTTGAGAAATTACCTATATGGAGTGAGAAAGAAATATGGCTTAACACACTAATTCAGAATGGGACCTCTCTCAAGTCATTTAACCTCTCTCAAGACTTCAGCAGAATGTGTCATTGAGGCTGTATGCTCTGAGGTTTTGTTCCATTTGTCAGCCCTCAGGTCTGGAAATGAACTCATCCTAGTGGTTCAAGCTAGGCAAACAATAGAGAGGGCTACAGAGTGAGCAGTGGGCACTCCTCTGACATGCATGCCTGCAGCATATGCTTGACAACAACGTTCAGAAAGCAGGAAGGACTAAGAAAGAAGTAATGGAGACAGGAAACACAGAGGGGAATTGGGATACCTGCTGTTATGGTGTAGGGACTGCATTTGATCACACAAAAATGAATATGCATCTTTGAGTGGAAAACTGATTTTCTCTGTAAGCTTTCGGTGAATTCACAATAAAGGATTTTTTGTAAATGTTTTTTAAAAAGTCTGTTCTAGACAAAAATTATGTGATCAAATCACTAGAGACTAACCATGGTGATATGTAGTATTTCCAGTTATTCACCTGTCATATTCATTCAACTCTTAATTATCTTTCATCTTGGAGAAACACCTCAGAGAAAGAAAAGGTTTCGCCTCCAAGAAACGTCATATATGCCAATATAAAAGGGCAACTTCATTGGTCCCTATGGGACTGCAAAGGGCCTAGTTGGGACTGCCCATTTCTTCTCCTGAAACTTTTATCATCCCAGCTTCCAAACCAAGAATGTTATCAAGGACACATATTATTCACACTCATGTATTCTGTGAGGTACTGTGACATTCATGATCTTCTTTCACGCTCCCATCATCTTCTATGAGGTAGGTACTGTTACCTGTCATCCTAATATCAAGATGAGTAAGTGAAAGTCAAAAGAAACAAAGTAATCCTGTAGGTTGAAGAGCAACATCTGATGAAAACCCAACTCCATCTGATTTCCTAGCTATGCTCTTTCTCCTCCTAACCTGGCAAAGGGACTCCTTGTCACAATTCAATAACTCGTGAAGCTATCCTGACATGTACTTTATGCTGTAGGCACTAGCAGCAGGCTCAGTCACCGTAGCAACCTTATTCTGTTTAATAGGAAGCTAATTAACCCATACAGAGTTTTCTTGCCGCATGTTAATGAACCTTGCCTCTGAAAGAGAGTACATGGGCACTGGCTGTGAATAGACTTCACCACACAGTGGGTCCCTCCCAGGTACTTGTCTTCCTTCCTTGCTGCCATATCGATTGGCCCCTTTCATTTACAAAGAATGCAGCACTTGAAGAAGAAGATAAATGGCTGCAAGTGTCTGCCCTGACCCCCCTTCTTTCCTGCTAATGACTGAAATACTGGGGGTGGGGCCAAGGGGTAGCTACACCTTCCTAGAAACAAGAACGTGGAGTCAAAATGAACTGAGGAGAAGAAATCAAGGCACATTCAGGTCAATGGCTGTCTCTTTCTTTGCAGGAAGTCAAGGAAACACTTCTGTGCTGCCTTTTCATTTCTATAAGCCAGATGAAGCTTTCACGTGTAGGTAAAAGGAGACAGCTCAGAGTCTTATTCAACTTTGTTAAAGTTAGCAGGTGAGTAAATCTAAAAAGCACTACAGAATCAAAGGTGATAGTCCCTGTGGCAGTTACATAATGTCAACTTGTGAAGGGGTGGAGTCTAGTTTGTCAATCAGGTTCTAGTTTGATGACCTCATTTGGAGGCACAAAAGAGATAAATAGCTCGCTGGAGTCCAGACACATCCTCTCCCTGCAAGACATTCCTGTTGACAAGCCACATGGAGCTGGGGGGATGGGAGCCAGAGGCCTGTAGCTGGAGAAGCCATGTGGAGACCCACACCAGCACTGAGGTGCTTCCACCACCACTGGATCCACTAGACTTTCCACCTACTGACTTGTGATCCTCCTGCATTCAATGTCATTGCATGTGTTGCGTAAGTGTGAAGGGGAATTTATAAATTGGTATCAGACATAGGAACTAAAAGCAGACTTATGAACTTGATCTAGACAGGACTGATATGTCTTCTCAATATACAGTTGTTCTTTATATAAAGCTCTTTCCGATACACATAGGAGTGACTCTGGAATTGTTTCTCTAGCCCACCCAGACCAACACGTTCATTTAGATCAGACCAACTTTACCTGAATCATCAACATTCTGTCTTTGGAAAGCTCTGCCAAGTCTTCAGAAGGCATGTATGGATGTTGACCCCTTTCTTTTGTGAAGCCCAGTGCAAGATTAACTTATGGAGTTTGGAGATGAGCCCTGGTGACATAGTGATTACACTAGGTGCTGTTAACCACAAGGTCCATAGTTTGAAACCACCATGCACATCTCAGGAGAAAGATGAGGCTTTGTACTCCTGTAGAACATTTCAGTCTTGGAAACCCATAGAGGGCAGAATTACCCTGTCCTCCAGAGTGGCTCTGAGTCTGAAGCCACATCTGAAGAGCAGCATCTGACAAAAACCCAAGTCCCCCTGACTTCCTCTCTGTGCTCTTTCCCCTCCCAACCCGACAAAGGGACACCTTGTCACAATTCAATAACTCTTTAAGCTATCCTGACACATGCTTTATGCTCTAGGCACCATCCTCTCAATGGCAGGGAGAGAGTTTGAATTTGGAAATAATCATTAATTTATAACTTATCATGGTCTCCAAAATGTTATGCATCGTGTTCTAATGTGGCTTTGTGTACTGGTGTACAAGACCACAAATACTGAAGAAAGAACATTTCAAACCATGAGGGGAAGCAGCCCCTTCACAAACAGCATATGAGATCATTAAAGAAATTTCAGCAGTGGACACGTGCTGCTCCTTGTCCCAGGTGGTCAGCTCACTCTCCTTTCTGTGTTGAGTGTATCTGCATTGGCATCATAACTAAATATCTGGCCTAAAAGGATTCTGTTCTTCACAAACACACATTTTATAAATAAGAGTCAATCCCACACAAAGGCTGCTTCTAGCTAAACACGTGTTCCCACATCTATGCCAGTCAGGTCAACAGGGTTCCCATTTCCAGTACATCCCATACTCAGGTGCTCTCCAGATTTTAATCAATAGCTTCCCTCCAAGACAAACACCATGGACTCTTTGCAAGCCACATATTCCAAACAGATGTACAACTCAGGATTGGTTTTTATTTTCAGCTTAGAGGAGATACTCTTGTTCTTTCTGTAGCAGATGCTGGAAGTGAATACTGGACCAGGTATTCTGAATCAACCAAGACATCTAAAATAACAACAGTCATCTAGAAGGGATATAAGCAAAATTATTTCACCTGCACTTTTCAGTATGGGGTCCAACATTTGTGAATGCCTTGTTGCAGCACACATATAGCATAAAGAAGGCTTTCTTCTGCACCTTGCCTTTTTAAAAGATCCCATTATAATAGCACAAATAATGATCTCCTCTTCAGTACTTGTCTATCCATACTGCATATATTTACCTATATACTAAATAGATAACCACAAAACCAAACTCAGTCTCACTGAGTATTCTGACTCAGTGCCCCTCTATGGGACAGGGTAGTTGTGGTTTTGGAAACTATAGTCTTTATGGGAGTAGAAAATCCCATCTCTCGCCAAAGGAGCAGCTGGTAGCTTTGAACTACTGACCTTGAGGTTAGCAGCTGACATTTAGCCCTCTTCACAACTACAGATCTTTATACTAAATACATGTATATACTAAAAGAATATATATATATTCTAGACATATATGCATATATGGTTCAAAAAGTTCACAGAGTAATTTCATAGCCTTTTAATTCCATTTCCATTACTTTTTGAGATACTCTAATTGTATATGTGTTTCGATATATAATTTATATATACATACAGCATGATTTCATATATTCATATGTAATAAATACTTTCTCACTCTCTAAGACTGAACTGTTTCTGACTCATTGTGTTGGTCTGGGTAGACTAGAGGAACAAATTCATAGACATGCATATGTATATAAGGGAATGGTTTATATACAAAAGGAATGGAACACTGAGAAAGCATCCCAACCCAGTCCAGTTCAAATTCATAAGTCCGATATTAGCCCATATGCCTGATACCAGTCTATAATGTCTCCTTCCGACTCATGAATTCACAGGTCAGTGGGTGCAGAATCCCAGTGCTGGCAGGAATCTCCCCTTGGCTCCTTGCTTCCAGGGCTCGAGGTCCATCAACAGCATCCAGTGCTAGCAGAAGCCTCTTGAGTTTCAGAGGTCTGGTTCCATCAGGTCAAAGCCATGTGGGTTCTTTTCTGGCTCCTCCAGCTTCTCAGATGCTGCCATCTTGTCTTCTTTGTAGTTTGTCATCTCTAAGACTAACTCCCAGCCACTACGGAAGATCGCTTCTCATCTCAACGAGGGAAATATTGCAAGATTCCCCAGGTGTATCAGGAGAAAGGCAAGCCCACACAGAAACCTCATTGGCTATTCAATGGCTATCTGTAGATTAACAGACTAGACTCCACCCCTACATTTCAATCATAAAATTAACATAAGCACATGGTGCCACTACATGACTGGGTAGAATTGATCCTGTGTGTTTCTGAGGCTGCAGCTCCTTATGGATGTAGAGGTCTTTTCTTTAACCCACAGAAAGGCTGCTGCATTTGAACTGTAGACCTTGCAAGTAGCAGCCCAAAGTAAAACCTTTATGGCACCATTATATATATAAAAGCCCTACAACTTTGTGAGATATTCCCTTCTCCCCACTTACAGAAGAGAAAATGGAGATTTGGAGAGGTTAAGTGACTTGCTCAATACCACACAGCTAATAAAAGCAGACTTGAAATAAAAAGTCAGTCTGCTGAATTTCACAGTCAGGGCTAGTTACACACTTCGTGGCCGCCTTCTAAATATGTTTCAGTAGAGCCACACTTTGTATTTCTATACCTATAATGGCTTAGTCAGCATGCTGAAGGCCAGGTCAGAGGTTATGGGGGCCTAGACCACCAGGCCCAATCCACAGTGAGCAGAGAACCACAAAAAGATGCAGTGCATACAAATGGCTGTTCTAAACCCAGTCATCTCTATGGATTCTGCACAGCTGATGGTGTCCAAGGACAGTCATATCCATTTAGCAACAGGCAGTGAGGAACAATGTGAGCTCTGCTCTCGTCTACTCTGCATGCAGAGAGATGGTCAAACTGGCTACTGGGAAAAGTAGTGGGGTGGACAGCACAGGCAGCTCCAGTGTAGCACAGAGAATGTCCTGCTTGGTTGTTTTGACTTTTGCTTAGTTGAGAGAGCTTTTGGTGACTTGGAGAGGGTCTGAACAAGGCATGGCTTGTGGCTGCAGCCCTGGGAGGCAGAGCAGCTCAGGCTCCAGCCCTGAGAGGGCAGAAGTGGCTCAGCAGCTTGGGCTCAGTCCAAGGGAGGGCTTGGACCATTCCTGCACTCCCAGTCCTTCATCCACCCCTTCCCCCACAGCTCCCACAGAGCTGACTATAAAAAACGATGCCCTAGGCTATCCTGTTTTTATTATTAGTTATATGGCATCATAAATGTACATAGAGATGTTCAGTAAATGAAATTGTGCCAAACACCAAACAGGGCCACTGCTCCAAAGATCTTTTGGCCTTAGGGCAATGGCATGACAATATAAAAGAAACAAAGGGAACGGAGAGCCAGCTGAGGTGAGATTTTAGTACTGTGGAGCCTGTCAGAGGGGGAGGAACAGGCAGCCAGACAGGTTGAGGACGAAGAACAGCAGAGAGAATGCACAGTGGCTACAAAGGGCCTTTGAGGCCAGCAGCTTAGTCTTCCAGGAATGGCCAGGAGGTGATATTCAAAAGTCAAGAGAATCAAGTTCTCCTGTTATTTCATAAAAGAAACACATGTAGGGAGGTAAGCTGACTTGCTTTGGGTCCTGACCAACCTGACTTCATTAGGAGAGGCATTCACCAGCTCAGTCTCCTTGTGAGTGTCCCTTTGTATTCCTTGCTATTAAACTGAACCCAGACTCCTCTGGCAGGTGCAATGTGTAAATATAGGACAACAATAGGGAATGTATGATGTTAAATACTGAGAAAATGCTGAGCAGTAAAATGAAGGGACATAAACTACAGGAAATGCTGCCCTCCGATGAATACATTATGCATAATAATGAAATTTTTAAAAGGCAACAGTAACCAAAGAGCAGAAGAGGGTCTGAAAGGAGAAACCCAAGTTAGAACGAAGACAGTCCAAAGTCAAAGATGTTCTGTGGTTGCTAGCTTGGCAGCTCAGTTCTCTGGGATTGCTGTGACTCCTCAAGGAGGTCAAAGGAGAAAAAGTCCTTCAAAGAGGTGACCTGATAGTGTCAAAGTGTATGGAATGGAGTTGTGGAGCAAAGGGATAAAACCTAAAGCAGAGGCTGATTTTCAAGGGAACTTTTAAAAGGTTTCAAGTATGGCAGAGGCAATGGTAATAGAAATGAGATGAGACACCAATGTCGACCCCAGAGGAAGCTATTCTGGTCGACATTGACTATTGATTGGGTATGGGAGGGAAAAAGGCAAACAGAAGAAGATGCTGATGTCTCTAGTCTAGAAGGCAAGGACATTAGTGACATGGTTAACAAAGTGAAAAAGAAGGGAATAAGGGGTTACAATATGTGAATTTGAAATGCAGGAAGTTTATGTTACACAGAACATGCTTGAGGCTGAAACAATCACCCCGATTTGAACACCATTGATGTTGTAGTACCCCTTGAAGGCCTCATGGTGACAAAGTCTACAGTGAGAGGGACAGTAGGTTGAAGACAGAAAGAGGAGGGAATATGAACAAAATGCCAGAACATGAGTCTGCTTTGGGGCAAGAAAAGCAGACAGTAAAGAAGCTGAAGGCAGGGCACAAGAAGGGAGGACCAATGGGAATGAGTGTCTGTCCAAGCCATCAACAGCTTCAAAAGAGGAAGCACTCAGGTGGGTAAGAGATGATGGACTGTTGTAAGAATGGATGATTTCGGCAACTAGAACTGACTCCCTGCTTTCTTCCAAAATGCTTCCAAAGAGGTTTTCAGGATCACAACACACTTCAAACAATACAGTGGAAATATCCATCTGAAAAGACAACTCAAGTCAACTAGAGAGAGAGACACAAAGACTAAATATTCCTGTGATCATTACATTCAGCAATGAGTTTCTTGACAGGTAGGAGGTTAGAGAAGTTGGTGGGTGAGATTCAACTTTGAATGCAAAGGGATGTGTGGCAAAGAGACCAGGAAGAAAGGGGAAGAGTGACTCATGACAACTCCTTTGGAGAGTGGCTTTTGTGGTGTGGAGGAAAAGAAAGGACACTTGGATCTGGAATAGGACAATAAATTGTGGTGATCAAAAATAGAAAGGGGGCAAATATACTTCTGGGAGCTCATACAAAATATAAACCTTTCTCCTTTTTTTTGCACGCTGTTTCTGCAAACATCATTGAATGTGCCACTGGAAATGAGGAGGTCAGTGTGAGTAAATGTTCCACAGTAGATGGTCTCTACCTTGGACACAGGTAAAATTTCTTGATTGAATTCTTGGCCAGTGTGCCCCCACAGACATTCAACTCATCTCCTATCAATGAACATTATCTACACAAAGATTTTCTAGCCCCATGGATGATGAACCGAGCAGTGTGAATGTGATCCATGGTACAGCATAGGGAGAAGTTGGCCAGAGATCCTGAAAACAAAGAACCCTAGGAGTTGTAAAGTGGAAGAAAGTGGACTGTCTGGGAGCTTTCAGAGGAAGGGCAATATTGAGTTCTTTTCCACATTGAGGGAGGGGAAATTCTCTCCAAAGATCTGACACTTGCCTCCCTTACTTCTACTATGCTTTTTCTTCTAGAAGCAAGACGCGTAGGGAATTGGGAGTGAATTCGGGAACACATTCTCTCTAGACTTCAGCTCCAATTTCCCATTGTTCAATGTTTTAACTTTATTGGCAATTTCCAAACTTTTAAGAACCACAGAAGGCTTGCAGCCTCTATTCTCTCACCATATAACCAGCAGGTAAGAAGACCTAAAAGTCTTGCCAATGTTCCTGTTTTCTTTAATAAAATAAAATGAAAAAATCATATAATAAAATAGCAAGTGAAGTTATTCATGTTTAATGAATTCGCAATAGCCAGTTATTAGAATATTTGAAAACATTTACTGCTATTTTATTGGATATTTTAGCTTAAATATTTGCTACTCTTAGGAATATATTTTAGCATGGACAAAAAATGGTGACTGCTACTGCTTTCTGTCAACTAGAGTCATTGATCATTTCATAGAAGGAAAAAGTTTATAACAAACAGGGACAACATTTTTTAGGATACCTTTTAAGTGTTGGGCATGTGTGTCTATTAAGAGTCATGGTATTTAATCTACCAATTATCCTTTATGGTAGCCTTATTATTATTATTATTATTATTATTATTATTTTATTGTGAGGCTCATCAAGATTAAACTTGCTTAAATCAATCTGGTTAGAGTCAGGAGTTGAATCCAGGATCAAATGACTTGGAACTCTTTTCTTTCCCCTCTATTCCACCTGGTTTCCAAAGCCAAAATACAGTTAGCAATGAAGGGAACAATAAATTAGGATTCTTCTCTCTATGATTGGTTCATGATATGGCTCTGAGTACCTGCCAACATGTGCACTTCTTAAATAGAATGCATATGTACATCACAACTGGCTGTTTTTGCCATCTGAGAGATATTATGCAGAAGAGGAGTTAGGCTTACTCTACATTGCTATATGTGTAGACTTTGAACTAATGGATGAAGTCCAAGCAGATATATTTTAGCTCAGAACAAGAGAGTACTTCCTGACGCAGTAGTCCTTTGAATGTGAAGATGTGAAAGAGAAACCACAGGTAAGGGCACAAGACATAGGTAACAATCCAAAAGCTCACCGCCTTCTAGTCTATTCCTATTTATAGTGATCTCACAGGACTGAGTAGAACTGCACCTGTGGGTTTCCAAAGCCATAATCTTCATGGGAGCAGAACGGACCCTCTTTCTTCCAGTGATTGGTTGGTGAATTCGAACTACAGATCTGGCAGTTATCAGCTCAAGTCATCACCCACTATGGCATGGCACCATGGCTTAATTGATAGTGCTGTATTATTCTATTATACAGATAAGGAAATTGAGCTATTAGGTAACTTGTGCAATTAAGTCACTTGGCCAAGTTGGAATTGGCATTTTCCCATTTTGTCTCAAGGTTCCTTGAAAGGAGAGAAAGTAAGGCCTATGAAATGGGGAAGAGGAGCTGCTGCATGAAAGCTTTTCTTCTCATCCAATATCTGAGCTCTAACAAATATATATACAAAAGGAGAGGCAGGGAACAAAAGGATACATGGGAAAGGTAACATTCTTGACATTTTCAAGATCACTCTTTCACTGTGAAATCACATGGAGGAGCTTGAATAATCAGCCGTGGCTGAAATCACCCTTCCTGCTGTTCCCTCATGACCATTCGATGATCTAGTTATTCATTCAACAAACATGAGTTCCCTTCATGGTACAAATGAAAGTAAGCCCTACAGATACAATGATAATCAAGACATCGTTTCTGCCCTCAAAGCCTTCTCAATTTCTGCAGAGGGGAGCCAGAAAAAAACAGACAGTGATACAATGGGCAAGGGAAGCAAAGTGTACAGATACAATGATAATCAAGACATCGTTTCTGCCCTCAAAGCCTTCTCAATTTCTGCAGAGGGGAGCCAGAAAAAAACAGACAGTGATACAATGGGCAAGGGAAGCAAAGTGTGGATTTGGAGAAGGGATTAGGAAATAATTTTGAAGTGAGTGGGTGAGATCAGAAATCCACAAGCTAATGAAGAGCAGGTTTTGCAAAGGATTGCATTTCAGTAGCAACCAGAAAGGACAATCTGAGTCAAGGTTCTGAAATGTGAAAAGTAGAGGGTATTCTGGGAAGCAGAGACTAAAGGATACAGGAAGAAGATAGCCTGGAGGTAGGCCAGTAAGTAAATCTGGGGTTGAAACGTGAGCCATCTTGAATGCTCTGGTCTCTGGACTTGATTTAGAGACAGTGGGTGGTATTTACAGAAGAGATCTAATTGGTTGAGAGATTTCTAGACTGTTTAACACCATGAAGATGAAAGACATGCAAAGAAGTCCAGGGTGGAGGTACAGTCCCAACAAGTAGCTATTAACTTGGGCTTGGGAGTCAGCCAAGTCCTACTCTAATCCTGACCCCCACCAGCTTCTGTGACTCTGGGTGAATTATTTCTTGTTTAACTCAGTCTCTTTCTTTGTGAAGTGGAGAAGAGATTGTCTTGTTAGTTTGTTGGGAGGACTGCATGAAATACTATTGTGCAAAGATCAGTAAAAAGAGTTTCCACTAGGGTTCCGGTTCATACATGCATGGATTTATTCCAAGCATAACATGTTTAAACAAGTTTCTGAGATCAGTTGTTTGATTGCTGCTGACAAGCACTCTCAGATCTCGCTTGTCTTTGTCTTAAGGTCCAAACAAAAGAATGGTTATCCAGGGGCTCTGCTTGGTGAGTTCAATTCAAAGGAGAGAGGTCAGTCAATTCAGAATGTTATGCAACTGTATTGTGGGTTTCCCAAGGGGTAATCTAAGGAACCCTGGTTACTGTTGGGTTGATAAGACTTTCCACTCCTCTAAAGAGTTAAACCTCAGAAACCCAGAGGGAAAGGTCTTTATAAGTCATAATTGACTTGATAGCAATGAGCTTTAAGAGGTAATCTTGAGTTTCTTGAAGGACTACGGATGAGCACTTGGGCTTATATTGAAGAAATTTCCATAAAATTAAAAATCTCCCCAGTGAGAAAAAGACAGGTAAATTGTGCTACTCATTTATTGAGTGTTGTAAGGACTGTTCTATGAGAATTTCATTGAAAAATATCACCCCATTCATCCTACAGTTCTAAGCATGCTCTTCTGGACCTCTTTCTGTTCTCAAATTTTAAAGTAAAATTAAAAGGCACAAGATTTGGGTCCCTCAAGGATGCCAAAACTGCCAGTTTGAAGTGGCATCAAAGGCACTCTTCAGGGGAGAGTTAGAGAAATAGACACACTGTCTTTAAAGTGTATGGACCCAGATGTAGACTGTCTCTTGAAGCAAAAGCCTCCCATTGGAGTATTTTTGCTTAATTAAGGTTTCTATGATTTTATAGCAATGCTTTTTAAAAATGGCCCCGCATATACAGTTCTTAGCAGGTAGACAGCATTCGATGAATGGTTGCTTCTGTGGTTAGTGGGCATCCACTCACCTTATACTTCATGTATAACAGAATGAAATGTTGCCTGGCCGCATGGCTTGCTTATGGTTTGTAATATGTTTGAACCCATTGTTTTAGCTGTTTGCATTAGCAATGGCCTGCCGAATCATCGGGTGCCACCCATTCACCGGCTTTTCTAGAAAATTATGTTTTTAGGTCTGGATACACAATCTTTCCCATTTGAGCAGTGAATAGGCAAAATAACACCCTCTTATTTGATGACTCTGTGTCCCTTTTGACACCGCAAACATGAAGATACTGCTGTATCCCTTGTGATGGGGCTCTTTCTGTGCGCTGTTTTTGAACTTCCACTCAGCAACAGCTTTACCACATTGCCACAATAATTACACAGGACAGACCCCAAGCCTTGCCTGGGGCCCAATACGGGCTTTGGGGGAGGGGAAAAAGCAATTAACTGCTCTGCAACTACAAGGCAAAAAATAATGGGAAAGAGAGCGGACTGGAACACTTATTCAAGAGTCAGTCTCAGACACATGGAGCAAGGTGTCATGTCTCCCAGAGACAGTGACACTGGTACCTCCATGCGGCTCATGCCTTTCAGATTTGATGTGGGTCATAGATGCATAGCACAGCCTATTACCTGTGCTTTCTCTCATATGCTGTGATTATGTGTTCAGTAAATAGCATCAAGACTATAAAGATTTTGTTGTGAAATCAAGCAACATTAACTCATTAAGTCAATAATTCATGGACTCTTTTATCTAAAGTGGCAACATCACACCATCAATTCACAAAACAGCCACTTCTCTGAAGTGTATGTGATGATAATAATGGATTTTCTAACAATACCCTCTCAAAGCAAGGTCACTGAGCCCAGATGCTGTGGACACGCCAATCTGACCTAGGTCAGCAAAACAAGCTTTATTATTGAACCTAATTATGAACTATCAAGATAATGGTCTAGACTAAACTGTTTCCTAGGGGATTATTGAGAAACTAGTAAGCCAGTGTAGTTTTGCATCTACTGTACTTGGCAGCTCTGTGATTTTGATGGAAGTGTTTCTTGCTATGTATGATGGACAGTAATGGAACAATAATTTGGGATCTTGGCAAAACAGTGGCTATATCAAATACTCTACAGTTCTTATTTAACATATTGGATAGTTTTCTGTTTTTGAAATATGATACATGAAAATAAGGCATACATAGGCATAACTCAGATAAACTTATCTTGTGACAAAATATGCAACTATGAGTATTTGAGTCAGCTTTGTAATCTGATACATGTTCAGATTCACCAACTATTGCATCATGAGATCCCAACATTGGGTTTACCTGTGTGTAGGAGTTAACATTGGGGATAGGATGCTGAGAAACTGTATCCTCAAGTTTATAGCAGTTTTCGGAGGAAAACTCTGGCTAAAAGTTTGCATGGACTATATGACAAACCACCAGCTCAGAAGTAGTAAACTAAAAGGAGAAATGCACCATCTTGATGTTGTTCTTGCTTTGTTAGGTATTGTTGCCTGTGCCAGCCTCACAATAATTTTTACGCTTGAGTCCATTGGTGTCAATCCATCTTATTGAAGGGTTTCCTCTTTTTCACTGTCCCCATACTTTACAACACATGTTGTCCTTCTGCAGGGAGTGGTTGCTTCTGATAGCGTGGTCAAAGTTTCCCCATCCTGGCTTGTGCAGAACATTCGGGTTGTGCTTCGTCCAAGACCAATCTGGTAGCTTTTTGGTCATCCAGGATACTTTCCACAGTCTTTGCAATACCACAATTCCAAATGCATTGATGTTTTTATTATCTTCTTTTTGCAATGCCCAATTTTCACATGCATGTGCAGTAATAGAAAAATACTATCAGAGAATTGAGGAAATAAGATATATTTTATTTGACCAGTGGCAACCTGGTAAAACCATCCACCTCTCTGGAATGAAGTGCATTTTCAACTATACCTATTCATTACTCATTAAATATTCCATTTTCTACTTACTGTAGTAAAAAAGAAATCTATCAACTTGTTTTCCTTATTAATGACATGCATCTGTCAATAACAAATGCCAAGGTGCTAGGTGAGAGTAACCCTAACCAGGATGATTAAGGTGATGTGTAGATTTGGCTGAGCCATGATTCCCAGGGATTTGGGAATTCTGTTAGAATGTAATCTGGCAATTATGTCAGGGTGTAGTAGTTTTTTCACTTTGTAATCTGGTATGGTTATCCCTTATTTAAATATAATTCTTATTTTCACATAACGACCTGGTCTTTGAAATTTATCTAAAATAAGTGAGGTATGAGTGTGTAACAATTACACCACAACCTAAGAGAGCAATCCTTGACAGCTTCAGTTTCAGCTCCACCTCTTCATCAATTGGCTAAAGGTATTTTAAGGTGATTTCATCATATTGTAGGAACTTGAAATTGAGTAGACGGTATATAGCCTTCTTGAATATTTGTCATTTCAAATGCACTCTTCAAAGATTACCACAGGGAAGTCTGCAGATATAATTTAACATAATAAACTACAGAGGTTAAATTTTGTAATATTTGCAGTTTTGCAATGGTTTGCAATATGTTTTGTTGTTGTGTTTCAATGTGTCGATTATAATGGATGGCAATCCTGAAGGACAGAGTAGAACTGCCCTCCTATGGTTTCCAAGGCCAAGGAGGCTGCTATGAGTGGGTGTTGACTCATTGGCAGAGATTGTTTTGGGGGGTGGATGTGGAGTGGTCATCTTTACGAAAATATTGCTACATATTTTATCTTTTGGAGTCTCTAGTGGGTGTGAAGAACTGCTCTACCAGTGTTCCCATTAATTTATAAACCTCAGTAATCCCAGCTCTACAATGGTGAGACTAATAGCCACATTTATAGTTTAACTGGGAATATAAAATAAGCCATATCTCTAAAGTGCCCAGCCCATAGCAAGAGATCATTGTAAGTGATCCAAATTGGTCCAAAATGGTCCAAAATTACCAATTTAGTTCAGCTTTCCTTGGACTGTTCTAAAAATGTTCTCTCTTGAAAATCAAGAAGTAGAATTCCCAGGCTATTTTCTCCCTTCATGTTGAGTATCTCAAATTTTCTGTAGCTGGTCTTGGATTAGCCTGCAATGGATGCTCTTCCCTGCTTTTTGTCACATCTCTCCGTCGCCAGCCTGTTGTAGAATGAACATGCTATTGAATGATTGGGGGTGGGTCAGAAAGTAAAATTAGCTATCTATGTGTACACACATACACAGAGGAAATGCATATGTGTGCAGTAAAAAAGACTAACATTTGCAATGATCCCAACAATGATGATTCCACAGAATTTGGTCATAACTCTACCCAAGATAAATAAGAAGAAAAATATAAATGGTGACTTCATGTAGTCTTTTTTCAAATATTAGTTTGCAAGATGTGTTTTTTCCTATTTCATATCATTTGCTTGTGTTAAATTTGCAGCAAGTTGAGTAAAGGAAATAAATGTTAATGGAACTTTTACAAGAATTGAAATAATGACCCCAACTAAAATATTCACCCTATTGAGATCATAATGAAATAGTTTTACATAATTAGTGCATTTCTATACATGTTATTAACCACACAAGATTGTTAAAGTATACATTACCTATATTAAGAAAGGAAAAAAAGATAAAATTTAAGTGAAATAATTTCATTTATATTCTATTCCAGTTTTAAAATCATAAAATTAACCAAGGTCTGGAATTGTGAGTTGTGTCATTCCCCTTTATTCTAATATAAAATAATGCTGGTGTAGTCTTCATTTTATCTTATTCTGTCTAACTTTTCAGTCATAGTAATAAGAATGACAGTTGCTACTAAAAATGCCACTCTGCTTAATTGTTTGGAATTCTTCATTTAACTTATAGTAAGCTTCTTATGACCCAATTCATACACAAAAGGCCAAACCAGGAGATGATTCTTAAAATATGGGATTATCCCCAAAGAAACATATGTTTCTATTTTAAGAACTAATCACCTTCTACCCTTCAGAGTTTACCAATTAATTTTAAAAGAGTGTCCAAGCCATGATTAACCTCTGGCTACGATGACAACACCCCCTCATCAGTGAGTGTTAGGGTTTGATTAGCGCTGCTTCACTGGGAAGACAGCTTACAGGCTGCACTTTAACAACTAATCTGCACCATCTCTCTTGGCTTTGGTGGCGGCTGCACACATTTAACGGCTTCAGGAGGGAAAAGATTAATTACTCAGACATGTAGTTCACTAGAGTCTGGCCCCCGAAGCCTTGGTAACAAGCCTGCATGAGATTGATTAGAGACTGCTCTGGTACTGAGGTGTGGACTTCCCTAATGCCAGTGTCAGAGTGGAGAAAGTTGGAGAACCACATGGCTGCAAAGGACCACACAGATGACTATAAATCTTCAAGTTCAGGGTCATT
The DNA here is from genome assembly GCA_004026705.1 of Nesogale talazaci. NCBI lineage: Eukaryota > Metazoa > Chordata > Mammalia > Afrosoricida > Tenrecidae > Nesogale > Nesogale talazaci. The sequence goes on along the minus strand of PVJH01009694.1, from coordinate 3,601 downwards.
CATTGATACTCCCTGTTCCTGTTTTTCATGCTTTGAGGAGCTCCAGATTCTGCATCTTCTAAGACTTGTGGGTCACTGCAGAAGGAGTTCGTATTTCACATCAGCAAAAGGAGGAGGTGACCAGTTTAGAAAATTAATCATTAACAACCCCCTGGCGTTGGTGATTAAAGCACCAAGGAAAAATGAATTGTTGAATGATAAATAGATGTATTACATGTGTAGAGTGATTTGCAATTAGTACAGTGCTCTGACTTACACCTTGCTTGAACCTTTTGGCTGATAAGTTTGGGATTAATGCCTTCACTTTGCAGGTGGGAAGACCAAGTGAGTTACAGAGCAGTGAAATGATTTTTTAGACATATGTCAATTAATTGGATACAGCATAAATCAAGGCCAGAACTCAGAAATCACAAATACTTACCTGGTGCTTTTTTTCTTCTGTCAGGGATGGGAGACTGAACAGAGAAGATCAAGAATGAGAAAGAACAAAGAAGATTAAGAACATGAGAAAGAAACTGGCAGAGGAAAATAAGATAAACAAAATGAACAGAGTGTCTACTTGGCTCTGTATGTAATATGTATAGTGACAATACAAGGAGACAGACTTAGAACAAGTCACCAGAAGGCCCACATGCTAACGTGTAGGGTTCTCTGTAGGGTAGTCATGGTAGGATGAATGGTGGACCTGTGTTTTGGAAACATCGGCAGCCACCATATCCCAAGGCATCTTGGCTGTGCTGACTCAAAAAACTGCTCTGGTGTTGCTTCCAGCTGACTGTTGAATTGCTGCCCCTAGACCATGGGCCATCGAGGCATGCTGTCGTTTTTACGACATAACTTCAATAATTGTTAGAGTTAGTTGTCAGAATCTTCCTGACTAGGAAGTATATTTCAACAGAACATTATTTCTTTCGTGCTCATGTGATCCTGTGGAGAATCTATTGATCCCAGTTTATAGAACATAAAATCAAGTTCAGTGTGTTTCAATGCACTGGCCTAAGATCCCATAGCTAAATAAAGACAGAGTAATGGTCTCATTCACTTAATGAATGTGTTGAGCCTCTGTTTTAGAAGATACACTGGTGAATAAAGCCAACAAAATCTTTGTCCTCATGGAGCTCACCTTTCAAATCTTTGGTTGAAAATCTGGTGTTCGTTCCATGAACTATGCTGACTAAGACTATCAAGACTTTACTCTATAACATAAATCCCCTGTGTGTTCTGTCTTATCAATATGTGTCTTAATTTTCAGAGAAGGGGAAGTCTTCGTACACCTGAGTCTGTAGGATGAAGATTGATCCTGTCCTTCTCCTAATGATTCCCTGATCAAGTAAGGGAGAGAGTAAGAGTAAAGCACATCTCTGTGTGAAGATAACTACACAGAGTGTAGGCGCTGTCTAAGTCCCAATGTGACCCTTCTGGGAATTACCTCAACCCTGCCTCACAATGAGTTCATAAGGCAGGCACTTCATTTTCATCCTGAGATAGCTAAGTCTGTGATTATCTATCCAATGTCAAATTTCACTCCCAAGAGTGGGATTGAAACCCAGTGCTCTCTTTTTCTGGAGTGCAGGTTCAAGCACCATGCTATCCAATGGATAGCAGCCCCAGTCTGCTGCTATCTCCACATTGCGGCTCCTTTGCAGTGGCTTTCCACCTGCTGGCTTCCTCTATGTCACCTCGCCAGGAGCTGTGGCTTTGTCTCAAAGTTCTCTCAATGGTTAATTGAAATAGTTGTGAGAATATATGTGCTTTCTAATTAACTGTCCATTTTAAAGATACATATGTGTGTGTGTATATATATATCCATAAAACAAAAAATGTTTCCTCTACCCCTAGGCTTTGATAGTCTTAAAAAAAAGCAGATTATAGTGTAAGGACTCACTGGAGAACTGCATTTTCTGACTTACTTTATGTTTTCCTGAACTGTAGAAGGAACATGGAGTCCCTGAAACAGTATTTCCTTGGCATGCAAAGAGAACATAGGTTAAGCGAGGGTCAAAGAAAATTTCTGGAACATTGTGTTAAAAAGATGCTCATTTAATAGATGTAATGATAAATTGGTCCTTTGGTGGACAATTGGAGAAATAGTTTTCAGAGGTACAGTACATTGAAAGTTTTGGATCATCATTGACAATATTTATTTCATCCCAATTCAATATATTTTCAGAAAATTTTATAGCTTTTTCTTGACTTTTTTCTCATAAGACCACACCAGAGTCCTATGACAGGTGTTCTCCGGTTCAGGCTGTTAATGTGATTTTAGAAGCAAGGATGCTATGTTGAAGTTACACTTGAGTAAGATGGGCAAACTCTAAACGGTTATTCCTAGACTCTTAGGGTGAGCATTTCAGGTAATTATTGTTACCCTTAGTTATTGTCCAGTTATATTTCCCTTCTGGCAATTTCATAAATGAGTATATTATCAGATCTCATTTTCTATTCTATTTTAATCTGGAAACTCCAATGAAGCTAATCTAGGGGGAACCCTCCTGATATTTGAAATACTAATGGCTTAGCTTCCAGTATCATAACAACATAGTGTAACCACAACACAACAAATTTGTGGTGGTTTAGCTAATTACAGTATTTAATCTAAATCTCTTTGGGTGGCTCATGATCTTTGGTATTGTAGTCATTGTTCACTCATACCTCTCATTAGGAAGATCTCTTGATGCTTTTAGGACCCTGAAACGGTTCTGACTCATGGTGACTCTATGGACAATAGAACAAAACACTGACAGTTCTATGTCCTATTTATTTATTTCTATGTCAGAAACATACATATGCGAGCTGAGCCCTGGTGGCATAAGTGGTTGAATGCGGACTGCAGCCCACGGGCTTGGCAGTTCAAATCCAGAGGCAGCTCTCAGGAGCAGCGCTGGATAGATCCCACGACAAGCAGAGGGCAGTGATGCCCTCCAAAAACCAAAAAACAAAACAAAGAAATATACATATGCACAGAAATGTATAAATATATACAGACAATTTCTATATTTAATCTGTGTTGTGTTCAATATTCTTAACCAGCACTTTGATTCACATGCAATGATTTTTCTGCACTTTCTCATTAATTGCCAAACTTTCATAGGCATATGAAACAATTAAAAATACCATAATTAGTTCCGGGGACACCTTAGTCCTCAAAATGACACCTTTGTTTTTTAACACATGGACAAGGTCTTTTACAGCAGACTTTCCCAGTAAAATACACCATTTGATTCTTCAACTGTTGTCCTTGTGAGGATCAATTACAATCATCATTATAGTACAGAGCCTTTCCTACTGCACTGGGATAAGTGTTAGGCTACTAATTGAAAGGTCAGCAGTTCAAACCCAGGAACCTTTCTTCTGGAGAAAGATAAAGCAATTTGCTGCCATAAAAATGTTGAGCCTTAACTGCACTAGGACAGGGTACACATGAAGGGGAACCTGAAATTGACAAATGGGACTTACTTAGAATAAAACACATGTGTACATCAAAGGACTTTACCAAGAGGGTAGCCAGACAACCCACAGACTGGGAGAGGATTTTTAGTAATGATACAACAGACAAAGGGCTTATTACAAAAATCTACAATATCCTTGTTTCCTGCAAGAA
>PVJH01009693.1:0-77619 GCA_004026705.1 Nesogale talazaci | reverse complement strand
TGAGAAACCACATTTGTCACGCTAATTTTCAGAAGTTACTAAAGTAGCGGAGGAGCCTCAGGATTACGAAATAAAAATAGATTTTTTTTATTATTATGGAGGCATTTTAAGAGCAATTATGTTGCTGCAGTCATAACAGCCACTTGTGCAAACAGCAGGCTCAGAGAGTACAAAAGCCTCCTGCCACCTCCATACCTACTCCCGGGGCCAGGGAAGTATGAGGAGGGGAGGAAAACAGAAAGGATTTTTCAGACTTTGGGGGTTTTCCAGTTGATTCTTAAAAATCTATTAACACATCTCCCCCCTCCTTTTCTTTGTTCTTGAAACTACTCAAAGGGAAATGAAACCAAACCCAATTTGGGGGGAGGGAGGGAATGTAAGGGAACACAACACAACACGGCTGGTGGTGGGTGCTGAAAAAGGGTGTCATCAAGCCCCTGGTTCAGGGGAAGGTGACAGCCCCACAACGCCATCAATCACATCGTTTTGTGTTTTCTGGTGCAGCAGTGGTAAAAGATAGGAATAGGAATCCTGTTTTAATGGGACAATTCGGTGCCCGCTGCCTGAAAAGATAGACAGGGTGATGGAGATGGTGTAGGCTACACACCTGAACCCAGAGGGATTAGCCTTGCATTTCTATCTGCTTCTGCTCCCAGCCTCCCACTCACCTGAGCCAGTCCTAGACCAAAGCAGAGGACAGGGGGCATCTCTGGAAAAGGCCTTCCTTATAAAGCTTGGGCTGTGGCGTCTTCAGATGGCCTGAAAGTTACTAATAATCTCCTGCTTGTCTAGGCAGAAAGTGGTTGCTAAATATTCCTGAGAATGTGTCTTGCCATTTACAACCTGGGTCGGCGCGGTAGATGGATGTTGCCAAAGTTGACTGATAAATGAGAAGCGAGGCTCCAAAAATACCCACACAAAACGAATCCCGTCCCACTGGGAAGTCAAGTAAACAAAGCCCTTTGCAAGCCAGCAACCCGGACCCAGCTTGCTCTCTCGGGCCACCTGAAGCTCACTGCAGATGAATCACTCTCTGTTTTCTAATTTATCCTGCAGAAATCGAAGGGGAGTTTGAAAGGTTAATTAAAATCTCCGGTATGGCTCTTGTCGGTAGGTAGCGAAGTACACAATATTTAGCTGGGTTTCTGAGTCAGTCAGTCTTCTGGTGGACAGAGATTTACCCTGCCACCCATGACTGGATTACCGGTGCTCAATAATTAGAATGGAAACAAAACCATGGAGTGACTTCAACTTTTTTTTTTTTTTGGATGATTCAACCCTTAGCACAGCAAGAGGATCGATCACTGTTTGCTACATGGCTGAATTAAAGAGACACTTCGGCATTTAGGCAAGCCTCTGAGCCACGGTAGTTTTGTCTCATCACTTCGTCAATATATCAAGCTCAGCGACCACTTCTGAACTTCCTGGTTCAGGATGACTCCGATCAAACACCTGCCTCCAAGCTCCAGGAAAGCAGGGGTTGGCAAACTGCAGGGCAGCTTCGAAATGGGCACGGGAAAATTCTTTCATTGATTTCATTCCATTGCTCAATATCCCATCGTGAATTTTCTGAAATCCCCATGTTTTTCTGGACATGGTTTCCATTTATGGGCCACCCCGTGCAATTCCATTCTGCCACTGTAGCACTACAGCAATAGTACACCATGTGTAAGTGAGTAGGTGTGGCTGTTGACGGCCAATAAAACTTTATTTGCAACAATAGACCACTGGCCCCTTGGCAATCTCTTCCCTAAAGAGCTCAATGTCATGGTCAAATGAAGAAAGCCCTTCCCCCAACCCCCTAGCCTTCTTTCAAGCTTTCCTAAAGAACGACTTCTTATTTCTAAGTCATGCCACCAACCCCATCAGTGTAGTGCTGTCTTTGTGGTTGGACTTTCACAGCAGGTTGAGACACATAACAGCCCAAGCAGGCTGCTAGTTTAAAGGCTTCCACCAGACAGTCGTTGAAGATCTGGTCCCCATTCACATGAGGGGCAGACCGGGTACTGTGTCCAGGAAGGCACCGGAGGCAGCTTTTAATTCTCTCCCTGCTAGCTAGCAATTCAGCTCAGACTTGAGAGCCCCACGCAGCAACATCAAAAGCTTTGCAGAAGACCGATGTCTGGAGTTTCGCTTCACCACCAAACTGCTTCTTTCAGACAAGAGTCCATTCAGTCTGATCTGATGAAGTTTCGAGGGCCCCTGAAGATGAGTGTTCCAGGCAGTATTTGGAAGCCCAGCCACCCTTGGGACCCTCATCAGTTTCAACTTTGTGATAATGTGCTTGTGAAAACACATCCTTCTTGGAAAGCGATAGGCTCTTTTATGGGCCAGGTCAGTGTCTGATCTGCCGGTAATCCAGCATGCTCACATTAACACTGAATGCCTCACACCTAAAAGATGCTCCACAAATGTTCGCTTACAAGGGAACAGGCATCCATCTGGCCCAGGTGGCCCTCCTTCTCTTAGCGTTTTGAATTCAATGGTAGACTCTGATGAAAGCTACCAAGGAGCCCTGGTGGCATGGTGGTTACTGGTTGGGCTGCTAACCACCAGGTCAGTGCTTTCAAACAGCAGCCACCCCCCAGGAGAAAGGCTGAAGGGTTATAGTTTTGCAAACTCACAAGAGCAATTCTACCCTGCTTATGGGCTAGTTATGAATCAGCATTGACTCAATGACAGTGAGTTTTTTGGTTTATTAAAGCAACACAAATTTACTATGGTACCGTTCAGGGGGTCAGAAATCCTTAAATCAGGTGTCAACTCTTTCTGGGAGCTCAAGGACAGAACCATTCCTTTGATTTTCCATCCTTCTGGAGGTCATATTCTTTGGCCGAATCTTTAAATCAAGAATCTCTCCTCTTTCTCTCTCTCTCACACACACACATACGCACACCTGTCATCACATCACCACTCTGCTTTGACCTTCCTTTTTATAAAGACCCTTGTGATCACCCTGAACTCAGATATCCAGGATAGATCTCCCCATCATAAAATAATTTAATGATATCAGCAAATCTCATGCAACATGACCCATTCACAAGTTGTAGAGGGTAGGACACAGACATCTTAGGGGACCATTAGTCTATCTGCCATACTGTCTTTAAAGTCTAAGATAATAGGTGGGGGTGGGGGGAGAAGCAGGGGCCTCAGGAGAATGAGAAGAAAGATGGGTACTAAAGTTGCTATCAGAGAGATGTCCAGAGGCCCCCCCCACCCACCGAGAATCCCAGGCAGGCACAAAGCAAGGCATACGGCAGGATTCCGGGTTTCCAAATCCTTAATGTCAGATTTCAAAATCACCTAGCCAATTCTTACTCTCTCACACATACAAGTACTGTCAACCGATCCCTGACAACGATGGTATTTTCAACAAGTGGCGATAGGACAACTAGACATCCCTTGCAAAAAAAAAAAAGGAGAAAAAAATTCCATAAATATTTAGATCTATTTCTAGGAACCAATATACAGAGGACTTTCTAAAAAAAACATTCCTAGGAAAAATGCAGATGAAAAGATAACAGAATACACTCAACCATTGTCGTTGAGGTAATCTTAACCCACTGTGAAGGCCCTCTGGGTCAGAGTCCTACTGCTGTCTGATCGATGCTGACTCCCGGTAACCCCATGGGACAGAAAAGCCACCCCTTGGAAATACCGAGACTGTAATGCTTCATGGACAAAGCCTCCCTTTCTCCCGAGGGAGAGCAGGTGGTTTCTAACTGCTGACCCTTTAGCTCACAGGCTAAGCTGTAACCACCCACCCACTAGAGCTCCTTCAGCGGGGGTAGAGGGTGCCCAAGGCTCTAACCTATATGGAAGTCCTCTTTGTCTCTCTCTCTCCCTCTCTCCCACACATGCACACATACTCAGATACAAAGAGACTTCAACATTTCATGAAATAGAAAATTAAATAATAATCCGCTTCCCCACAATCTTCCTGAAGCACCCTGATGTGTGTTTGGGGGGGTGGGGGAGGAATGACAGACAGAGGGCACACACGCGTGAATGTCATCCTTTTGTGACTTGATGCTAGAAGCTACGCCACTGAGATGTCCCCTGGCAGCAGGGTCCCTCCAGGTGCACGGCTTTCAGTGGAGCTTGCAGATGAAGACAGACTAACGAAAAGGACCTGGAGGTAAGCCTCCTTCCCAAAGCGATGGCTGGGCTTGTGTGGACCTTATGCATAGCAACAGGTAATTGTCGGATCACGTGCTAGAGGATAGCTCTCGAAATACGCTGGTCGCAAAGGACTAGCTAGTCACAAAGGACTAGCTAGCCACAAAGGACTAGCTAGCCACAAAACCACCGTAAGTGAAAATGTGAGCCTCTCCATCAGGGTCTCTACACTTGCTCTCCCTAACCTTTCCCTTTGACGCAGACCACATCAAACGACAGCCCCGGCCTCCTTGAGGGCCTTGGATTGGGCTCCCTTCCAACGTCCTTTGAGTTTGGGGGAGGAAAGGCAGTCTGAAGGGGTGAGAGCGGAGCTGTAGGTGGAAGGAGACCAGGTGTCCCAGCAAAATTCTCAGAGGATGGCTCTTGCTCCTCGCAAAGAATGAGCGGTTGCATTCTTGTGAGAGGACGTCATTCCTCAGAGAGCGTCCCTAGCACTGCTCTCATCCTCGTGAAGGTTTCCGCTTCTTGCCTTCTGATAATAGGCCCCTGTGGTTACCTAGAGATGATTTCTTTGGGACCCCGCCACCCCTCACCAACAGAGTGGCCCTCTCTGCCTTGAATTGACATGGCCCAGGCGATCCACTTGAAAGAGGATCAGGCCCTTTTTTAAAGGCACCTAAAAGAGACGGACTGACCTGATGTACTACTCTGCAACCTTGTCTACGGCTGTCCATTGACTGCAGAAGACAGGTTTAAATATACTGAGTTTGGGGTAAACCCATGCCTGTAGGCACTGGGACTGTTACAGGATCTGGCATTTGAACTTGAATACCATGAACCCTTCGCTCCTGGGATGCATCTGCTGGTTAGGGACATGGGCAGTGACCGTGCAAACAAAGCAAGGCAACCCCCAAGGAGACCAGGGCCAGTCATTTCAGAGAGTGTTCAGTACAGCATTACTTTCCCAAGGCTACCACAAGTTAGTGCAAAAGCCTAGGGGCTTGAAACAATGGGAAGTTATTCTCTGGCAGTGCAGGAGGCTCCCAAGTCTGAAATCAAGGGTGTCGGCAGGGCCAGGCTTCCACTGCAAGCTCTAAGGGAGAATTGCTCCTTATCTCCTCTAGTTTCTGGGGACCACAAGCACAATTTATCTATCTATCTACCTACTAATCAATCACCAATCTATCCTTCTCTTCTGTTCTACTCTCTCCTCTTCTTATAAAGACCTCAAGTCTATCCTACAGCCAGAATAATTTCATCTCAGAATCTACAAATAATGATGACAGCAAAGACCCAATTCCCAAACTCCCTACAAAATTACAATACAAGGTTTCAAATACTTGAGAGACAGAGACAGACAGACAGACAGACAGAGAGAGAGAGAGAGAGAGTGTGTGTGTGTGTAGGGAGTGAGGCAGGAGGGAATTCAACCCACGACAAGTGCTCTAAAAAATTAAAGATGCAAATGAGAAAGGGTATCTGACCCAGAATGGGCAGGGCAGGTTTTTCAGAAGTGGCTGCCAAAAGGTCATGGGTTTCAGAGGAATGTCCCAGAGGAACCCTGAGCAGCAGGTCTGAGGGTCAGAGCAGAAACCTCGGGAGAAGATGTCTCAAGGCAAGGGCTGCTTCAAGAAGAAGAAGATGATGAAGTCTGAGGGGTAGGCAGGGGCTGACTCACGTAAGTTGGCGTGAGAACTGAACATGGTTTAAGATCTCAAGAACTAATATGCATTTACTCCTCCAAAGGGGTTACAAGGGCTGAATTTGTAATCCACGCACCAAAGAAATGGGTGGTCCAAGCCACACGGAGAAAGACGAGCCCACTGCCGGTTTTCCTCTGTTCCAAGAGAGCATTGATTTCTAGACCCCTCCCGTACCTCCCCCACAGGTGATTTCCTGGTGCAGGATATTAACTTCCAGCTGCTGGAGGTCCCTACCCTCCGCGCCGGCCTAAAAGGTTTTGTCAGGTCTGGATAAACCCCAGATAAGGAGCTGAACTTTTGTGGGCTTATGAGAACTGCACCTCCAATCCTTCAGAGATTTGCTCATCACGAGCCTTAATCCATGTCAAATAAAACTTGTGCATCCAGACATGGTTTCCCACCCAGCACTGTTTAACAGGGAAAAAGAACAGCTTTGTCTGTGCGGCAAAAGCTTCTCCTGTTTACACTGTTCCCCGGGGGTTTCATTTCCCAGATTTACATTTTAATTCTTTAAAATATTCAGGAGATGAATTGATAGAGAGGCCTCTGGTTGAGAAATAGCCCTTTCCTTCTCAAGCCCAGTTGCTTTGTTCTCACTCCCAAGCCGCTGTTCCTTTTTCTTGTCAAATATAATCAAGCTACCTTCCCCACATTCCCGAGATTCCACCCCCACCCCCACCCCACCTCTACTTTAGACCTCCACTATCTCTCGCTGCCTGAGGGACCCCTAGGTGAGTTTGACAAACTCAGAATTGGGACTTTAGTTGGGAAGAAGCTCTCTGCAGATGTTGGCAAGTTACAATGGTTAGAGTCGATTAACATGGTCCCAATCCAAAGATGGAATCCTTTTAGGGAGATGCGTTAACCTGCGTAGACTAGAGAAACAAATTCATAGACACTGACATGTGAATAAGAAAGTACCTGATCGAAAGAGTAATGGTACATTAGGAAAGCATCCCAACCCAGTCCAGATCAATTCCACATGTGCGCTATTAGCCCGTATGTCTCATACCAATCGATAAAGCCCTCTTCAGACTCATGAAGCACACGCAATGATGTTAAATGCAGGAAGATCACAGGCCTGTGGGTGGGAAGTCTTGTGGATTCAGTGGTGTTGGAAGCATCTTATGGCTGGCAGGGGTCTCCACATGACTGCTCTTGCTCAGGGGACTAGCCGCGCACCATATGTCCTGTCCGCTTTAAGATCTCTAAAGTGGACCTCTGCCACAGTCTACTTCCTCCTGAGGGTCCAACCTCTGACCAACGACTGCAGTCATAAAGTATTGAGGCCACATGATCGCTCTTTACAAAGGACCTCAGCTTGGAACCTAGTTTTCTCCTTCAGTGTTTATTATAAATATTTTCGAGTATAAGAAAAAGTTGAATTTTACACCTGCATACGCATCACCTAGATTCTATTGGTAACACTTTTTCTTACCTGCTGTATCATATATCTTTCCAAGCATCTCTTAATCATATCTCAGTCTATATTTCCACCCCAATCATTTCAGAATAAATTATAGACAGAACTCTGACCCCTAAATATGCAACAATTTTAACCAGATTCTAATATCTTAGTACAATTGGTATTTTAAGGTAAACTATATACACAGTGAATACCTCAATCTCATCAAGCAAATGTGCTCTTTTACTAAATGCATTCACATGTAGTCTAAATTCTTCACAAAATAGAGAATGCCACCACCATCATCTTCTCGGAAAAGTTGCCTGTGCCTCGTCCAACCCCCACCTCCACACCCCTTCCCCAGGTGACCAGAGTTCTGGCTGTTTCTATCCTAGGGATTTCACACGAATGGACTCACTTGTATGAACCACTTCCTTCTCGCAGCATGCGTCTGAGCTGCATCTGCAGTGTGTGTTTCTATTCCTTTGTTCCTTTCTGGGGGTGAGTAGCGTGCCCTTGCATAAGGATACACAACCCAATGCCATTTCTCTGACTGATGGGTAGCTGATTTCCAGTGTGGGCCTATCCTATCCTGAGATGAATAAGGCTGCCAGGAAAACTCGTGAATAAGTCTTCTTGCTGAATGTATGCTTGCCTGTCTCTGGGGGTTGACCGATGAGTGCACTACTTGTCCTGACCCACTGGCAAGCCTGGCTGGGTCTCTTGGCCCTCCAAGATTGCTGAGTCATTAAGAATTCAAACCAGGTCCGATAGCCTGGGTCTAAGCCCAGACATGGTCTCTGCTAGCTCGGGGAGTGGATGAAAATGAAAGTTGTCATTTGAAATCTCCTTGACATCTGAAGACCTGGGGGGTAAGAATGGAGAGGAAGGAAACCATGAAGCTCAGAGAGCGCTTCTGTGGAGGAAGTAAACCAAGGGGTGTACCCGGTACATGAGAAGTACCCAGTAAGGGGTGCCTAGCTTTCAGCCACTGCCACCACAGATAGCATGTCATGTGCATGATAATGAGCAAAACCTCACCTTTTTCCAAGGAACTGCTGGTGGGTTCAAACAGCTGACCTGATAGCTAGCAGCCTAATATGTAACTCATTACACCAGCGGGACCCCTGGATCAAGTGTGCGATGCATGTCCCATCTCTGCTCAAAAAAACCAACACAACTACAATGGCTTTCTTGGCCTTCTTAGAAGGAGGCAAAACTCTTTGTTGCTGAGATGGTTTTTGTTTTTAATAAATCATTTTACTGGGGGCTTATACAACTCCCATCGTGATCAATACCTACATCAATTGTATGCTGCTGAGATGTTTTAAAGAACAACACCATGGCTCAAACCATGTAAAAGAGCAAGTTCCTGATCTGTGACCTGGAATGTTATCATCTCAGGTGCATGGCCACTGTTGTGCTGACCCGGAATGTGATTGGCTGATGAGTAGCCTCTGAGCAATGAACTATAGGAAAAACCTACTAGCCAATACAATTTATTTGATTGACAAAATCTGTCCGATCATAATGAGCCTATTGGGTAAGGGTGAACAAGGAAACAAGGAAGTTTACAGCAATCAACAGGTTGAGTTCACTAAACTCCCCACCACGGAATAGATTCTGATTCGCAGTGACCTTACAGAACACAGGAAAATTATCCAGGGCCATAAGTCTTCGCAGGATCTTCTTTCTCCCATGAAGAAAGTGTGGTTTCCAATTGCTGACTTTGTCGTTAGCAGGCCAACATATACTTAATGCGCCATGCTATCCTGGCTTTTCTGTTGAGCTCACTCTCCTCTCTCCACAAAATACACATATCGCAGTGCTGGTTCTGCCTCCTCTGCCACCTACCTCTCTCCAAGCCCACCTTTTCCTGCTCACCCAGATCTTCCTCTTTCTCCAGAAGGCTCCCCATCAGCTTGGCCACTCTCAGTAGCCTCTTCACCCCCAGTGCCACTACCCCCTGTGACTTCCGTGGGCACTAGGAAAGGACAGTTCCTCCTGCCACACCCTGTCTGGTCATGGTTCTCCATCTTTCTTAGAAGACACCATCTACCTCGGTCTGACTAATTTTCCTGCTCCTGTTCCCACCTTGCTCAAAGTTGAGGAGATAAATGCGTACTGATCCAGCGGATAAAGAGCAAATGCCTACACCCCATCCTACCCCACCTCTGCTTGATATAAGGCGAGCAGCTCAGAAGAGTATAGAGGTAGGCCTGGAGGAGGGTCATGAGACAAGGCTGGGTTCGAGTGTAGAAACCCAAATCCCCTGCTGTCCAGGTAAGCCCCACTCCTAGTGACCGTATAGGACGCTAGAGAAGAACTACCCCAGAGGGCTCTCAAGGCTGCCGAGCCGGCAAACCACCACATCTTTCTCCCTCCCAGCATTAAAAGTAAGCCAAAACCAAACCCACTCCTCCCATGCCACCTCTGTCAGGTGGGGCAGCCGGATGTATGATAATATCTGCCTCCCTAAAGACTGGGGGAAGATTCACGAGAAAAAGCAGACACGGTGTCTAGTTCATTGCCTGGATGAAGCATGGCAACCGATGTTGGCATTACCATGATTTCTCAGAGAAGATGAGGGCAAACAGGACGCTTTGTTCTTTTGATCAGCAGTATCTCAACAGAAGCCTCCGGAAGCGGCCCTCCCTTCTCACCTGGCCACGCTGATGCAAGATGCAAGGAGTACCAAGGGGCCAGGCTCTGAGGTCAGCCCGAACTCATGCCCGGAGGTTGTGTGGGCGCGCAAGGAACCCGCTCCAGACTAAACTCCACGCAAGGTCACCTGGCAGGGAACAGGCAGCCCCGTGCAGCCCTTTCAGACATGGCAAAGCACCCCCGAAAAAGTGATTATTGAAACGTTTTATCATTTTCCTCATACGGCACACTGGGACAAAGCAAATCTACGGAAAATTGAATGGTCGTGTTGGCCACTTCGTGCTGAAAAGATGAATGCATTTCTGGCATGCCTCTAACCATTCTGCAGACCTGTGACTGAGCAGGGAGAGGCGTGGTCAGGAATGCAGGGTCAAAAAACCTAAGTGTGCGTTTTTTTCTCATGGACTCCAGAAGCCATCCTCAGGAGGGCTTGGAACTTTGACCTGAGACATGCTTATAGAAGATTTACTATCTTCTTTCAGACCCCATGCTCCCAGAAGAAAACCAATGCGCATCATTTGTCTTGTGATCACGGTGAGCAGTCCTTCCTGGTGAAGGGGTCAAAGCCTCCTAGAAGATGGGGCTTCTGAAGTGGTCTGGGAAACCCTTCACCCATCCCAAGCCATCTGACCCCTAAGTTTGAAATATGCAAAAAGGCTCAAGTCCAAGCACATTATAAACAGCAGGGGTCTTCTGTCACCAGAAGCCCACCCCAACAATTAACAGGCTTGGTTCCGCTGCCAGGAACCAAACTATGATTTATTGTCCTCTTCAGAATAATGAAAGCAATACCATCCATTGTGAATTCCAGTATTAAACCATGTAGGAAAGAGGTGGCATTTTAAAATGGTCATGGGAACAGGCTGCGCCCGGGAAACCACCAATCTTTGGGTCCCGGCAATTCTGTGCCACTAAGGAGGCCTCAGCTTCCAGCCTGGTTCTCCAGCAGAGAGTCTCACAGGGCGGTGACTTCTATACTGTAAACCCACCTAAAACATTTGGCAGGGGCAGGAAGCTTAAACAGGGTCCTCTCACACATGGGAGAACTGTAGCTGAAGGTCAGAGGAACTGACCCCATCATCCCACACGGGGAGTAACCCTGCCCACTGAGAGCAAACCGCAATTTCCTATGTGCTGATGACCGTCTTTCCTGTGATTAGAACCGACTCTGGGGATGGTGAGGTTTCAATACTCTGTAGAAGCTTAAGAACCTTACAAGATGTGCATACAAGCCCACAATTTCAGCTTCCCTTAAAAACCCCAAGAACGTGGCTGCTCTGAGCCCCCAACCCTGTCTGGCTTCAATTTGTGGAGCTGGGGTTGGCTTCATCTGGTATATAGGTTGGGTTCTTCAAGACACCCCCCTTTTTCCTTGTACTATTTCTGATGGGAGGCCTGAGGGTGCTGTTGGGTAAGCCTGTGACTGCTGACTGTGAGGCTGATGGGAGGAAGATGAGCCTGTCTACCCCTGTGATGATTTACAAAGCCCCAGAAACCCTCTACAGCAGGGGTCCTCAAACCTTTTAAACAGGGGGCCAGACTATAGTTTTTTTTTTTTTTAAACAACTATGAACAAATTCACTGTGGGCCCAGGATGAGACAGTTGCTAAGCAGGACATCAGCGGCAGCAAAAACACCCAGCGGACCAGATAAATGTCCTCGGCAGGCAGCATGTGACCCATGGCTATAGTTTAAGGATCCCTGCTTTACAGAGACACAATAAGTTGCAATCACATCCGCCATGTTTATTTCTGATGAGACTTTAAACTTGCTACCTTACTTCCACAATATATTCAGCTTAGATTTAATATGTGTATATGTGCCCATTTATGATATATAAACCAGACACATACATATGTGCACATGTATTAGAAATCAAACAATGTATCACATTGGGAAAATCTGAGGCACAATACCTCTTTAAAGCATCGATATGCAAGGATGTCACTTTGAGAACTACAGTGCACCTGACCCGAGTCATGGTGTTCTCAACTGCCTCAAATGCAAGTGAATGTTAAACAATGAATAAGAAAAACAAAAGAACTGCCACACTTGAATTGTGGTGTTGGTGAAGAATATTGAAAGTACATTGGACTGCCAGAAGAACCCATCTATCATTCTTGGAAGAAGTACAGCTAGAATACTCCTTAGAAGTAAGGATGGAGAGCCTTTCTCTTCCATACTTTGGACTTGAATAAAAACAAATGAAAAAAATTCCAAGCTCACTATTATTGAGCTAGTTCAGAATAGAGTAGAATTTCCCCTGTGGGTGTCTCAAGACTGTAAATCTCTATGGGAGTGGAGACTCCTGGTTTCAAACTGCCAGGATCACAGATGGCTAGTCTTCGTGACCATCATTTGCCAAAAAAGGACACATGAGCCACAGGCACAGGACTTTCCCTCTCCCTGAGGCAAAGTCAAGAGAAAGCGGTACTCAGGAGAGGCGCAATGGCTGAGATCAAGTGGATGGACTGACCCAAGGAATGCAGACCCACCAATGAAATCAGTCAGCAACTGTGTGCAGGCCTCGTCCCTGTCCTGCCTGAGCCCACTCACCCCGTCCTCACTGGGGCAGGGTGTGTGTCGGGGGAGGGTTTCCTTTGCATTTCCACAGAGTCAAGAGATGAGATGTCTCTTCTTCTAAGTCCCACCACCTACTGACTCATGGGCTTATCCTCATGGGCTTGCTGCCTTGTTCTCCTAGGCCGGGTCACATACCTGTTCCCACAAGGGGCCGCGTGGCTGTCCTCGCCAAAGACTTTTCCATTAGAGTCCCTCTGCTGGCCCCCTCCCCTCCCACCAGGTCTTCTAGAAACTGATCTTTCTTGTCAACGCCCGGCCACCCATCTAAAGTGCTCCCTCCCAGTCATGACTACATCACCCTGTGTCATCTCCTTAACCTTCCGTGAAACCTCTCTGACTTTATTTATTTTAAATACACGGCCACCCAACATCTCCAAGCTGGACTATCAGTTTCACAAGAAAGGGGGTCTTTGACCTAGGCAAGAGCTCTTAGTCTAGCAGCAAGATCTCAGCTCCGGGTGAGAACTGAGGATGGGGACGATGAGAGGCTCTGGGTCTCGAAGGTGCTTCTGTTCACCACCTGGCTGATGAGGTCTTTCTCCGACGTGCACTTATGCTTTCCCGAGTCCTGCTGAGTGGTTTTGCTCTAGTTCCCAAGCCGCTGGCTGGAGTTCCTGTTCCATGGCAGAAACAAAGTTTAACCGACGGATGAGCATGCACAGGTGCTTCACTGACTTCAAATGTGTGTGTGTATGGCCCTGACTTCCTCATTATGAAACGGCTGGTAGGAGAGTGCTCTAAAATTCGAGATCCTTCACACGTGTGGGCAGGCAGCATTCTCACCGTGCCTGATGCAGTCAAGAGCAGTTCTGTAGCACTTAAGGAATGCCTGAGAGTCATCTAGCCATGCATGAGCTCCACGCACAGCTGGGAGTGTCAATTAAAAAGCTCCTTGAACACGTGGCCCTGAGACTCACCCTTTCGAAAGGCCAGCTGTGGACCCCATGGGTCCTTGATAGCCCTCCTGCCCTGTGGCCCACGCACCATTGCAAGCGGCATTTGCGGGTGAAAGGCCAAATCTAAGATCCATGAGGCACAGGACCCAGATTGAAGAAGAGGCTGGCGTGCACACCACAGACAGCACAGAAGAAAGGCCAGCAGTCACCGGGCTATTTTCACTGCTGGGGCAAGATGCATCTGTCATGAATCAGAGGACCTAGAGAACGAGAAGAATTAGCTCTGGTTGCCTGGGACAACGTCTGATGTTGTCCAGGAAAATACTGCCTCCCTCTTCTGTGCAGCTGCCCAAATCTCAGGACCCCTCTGGGGGCGGTGGGGGGGGGGGGGGCGCGAGGAGTCAAAGACTGCAGCATTTCCAAAGCATCTCCCCCTCATCCTGTTGCTACCTGCCCCACCCCCTCCTTCCAACGTCCCATGATGTCTTGGCTGCGCCAAACCAATCAGGGCCAGGATGCTGCTCGGAGTCTCCCAGCAGCACCCATTCACCCAAAGCCATGTCACTTTACTGCTCATTGACCACAGCCAAGGCACAGTCCTGACACGGGGTTTCAGCCACATCAGTTTTCAGGTCTTGGGCTGGTGTGTCTTCTACCAGGCTGTCCATTTCACAGGACCTGGGTTGCATAGGAGAATGCATGGTCGACCCCAAAGCCAGGGGTCGAGAGGGAGAGGGGTTCTGTCTGGCCAGCTCCTCACCATTCATTCTGAGACCTGTTTCCATACGGAATGATTCTCTGAGGTTAGTGCCGTGTGCATGATTCATGAAAGCCCAGGCCTGTTCTCTCCATCAGGAACCTTACAGCGCTCTGACCAGGACACAGTGCTCAGCCGCCACATAGGGTAACAGGCAGCCGGTGCATCCCATCTCCAGCAGGTGGTTGGTAAGTCTGAGTAGCCAGGGCTTTGCAAATGATTACAGCGTGTGGTCTGCCTATCATTGTGCCTGACAGATGCTGCCCATCCATCGGAGGGCATGCCTGATTAACAAAGGAAACTGACTAGACACAGGCAAGCTGAGAAACCTTTTGGGTCCCCAGGACAACAACACTCTCTTTTTTTTTTTTTTGAGGTATCAATGCCCTCTGGTGGTGGGAGGAGGAGGCCCAGCCTTGCTTCTGGATTTGAACCTCCAACCCAGTGGGCCGCAGTCGCACACACAACCACTACGCCACCGGGGCTCAGCCCCCGACAACACTCTTAAAAACAAAAACAAAAAAACAACCCTTCTGACACCAGCTTCTTCTTCCCCCACCCCACCCCACCCCACCTTCCATGTGGAGAAACCTGCTCCAGCAGCAGCACTCCCTAAGCTCACGTGCCCAGTGCTCTTAGAGGAGACACGCAAAGCTGCGTTGGGTGGTGCTGGTTCCCTGGTTCATAGAAAGATAGAAAAAGCAGACCTTCATCCCAGAGGGCCCCCCCAAACCCCAGGGCAGTCAAAGCAGCACAGTCGGGGTACAATGGGTCCTGACAGCAGTGCTGCCATGACACCCACTGACGCGGCACCTTTTCAATTTTGCTCATCTCTGAGTCTCTAGCCGAATGGAACTTATTACTGAGCGCTCGTTGGGCATCTATGAATTATTTATAAAAGCAGGTCCATGGCTCTACGCTCTTAAAAGGCAGCCCCACGGGCCCCTCATTGTCAGCCATGGCCACACTTCTTTCGGGGAGCGCAGGCAGACGCCCTCCCCACAACACACTGCCTGTTGAGAGTGACATCGCAGCGGGGCGAGAGAGTGAGCCTGGAAGATGATTCGGATGCTATTTGTGGGAGACCTGGGTGTATTTTTAAACCCGTCTCTTTTATTCGAAGGCAGTCTTGAATCCAAGAAAGACGGGTGTTAGAAGCATCTTGCCCGCCTCGCCTGCAAACTGTTACAGCTGCCACTTTTACCAAGTCGTTTCAAACTGAGAAGTGAGACAGAAACAACAGCCAGCCCCCTTCATTGTGTGTCTATCAGGTTAAAACGCTGCCCTGACCTCTGAGTATCTTCCCGGAGCCAAAAAGCAGGAGCTGTGCATCCTGATGGGGGACAGAGACACCTGCAGTTCCCCACAATCTGGGCTGACGGTGGGATAGCAAGACACTAGACACCTACACCTGGCCCTGCTTCGGCCCCAGGCCCCAGTGGGAGGTACAGTTAGGTCGAAGAACACAGAGCGACCAGGCAGCCGTAGTCTTGCTCACAATTGAGATGTTGTCTAGAATCCAAGCAAAGCAACAGCCAGCCAAGAGGCCTAACCCACCATCCTAGACCCCTCCTTCCCCCCCCACCCCGCCCCCCCAACCTCATGCCAGGGCTGCCCCTTCCAGGGTCCTAGCCACAGACGCCTCCCAGTCATCCCACCTCAATGTTCTGTGTGTCACCCAAGAAGCAGAGGCTGGACAGAAGAGGCCTCCTCAACCCATGGTCCAATGGCCAAGCGACATGTTCACAGAGAATGCCAACACACTGAACCTGGTCCCCAACAGAGCACAGTGAACCAAACGTCACAACATGGGACGAGACTCACCTTGCTGGAAAACATCTGCCAGGAGAGGTGCCAAGCAGCCGAAAGAGGGAGGAGAGATGGGAGAGAGAGAGAGAAAGAAGAAATATTAATAACAGTGCAGAACATGACAAGGATGATAATCGTAGCTAACGCATGCTGACTCTGCTATATGCTCTCCAGCACGACTTCCTGTGGCTCAGGAGGTGGTGGTGAAAAGCTGAGATGCGGGAGGCAGAATTCTGAGATTGAAACCTGACCTCCACACTTGATAGCCCCGTCCCTTGCAGCTCCTTCACCTGCAAAACTGACCCCATTCGTGGAAAGATAAAACCAGTCCAACATGTTAAGTGCTTACAACAGTGTGTGGCATAGAGTGCGTACACCTCCTCTGGCCGCTCTGATCAGAATTAGTATTATTCACAGCAACCTCACTGTGGCGGTCATGTGCTGATGTTAATTTCATGATTGGGATGTCGGGGTGGAGTCTAGCCTGTTACTCTGGAGATAGCCACGGAGTAGCCAATGAGGCCTCCGTGTGGGCATGGCTTTCTCCTGAGACTTCTGGGAAATCCCGCGATGTTTCCCTGATGGAGATGAGAAGCTATCTCCTCAGGTGTTGGGAGTTTGTCTGAGAGATGATGAATTACGGACAAGAAAAGATGGCTGCGTCCGAGGAGCTGAAGGAGCTGGAGGAGAAGCCACACGACCTTACCCTGCTGGAACCCGACCTCTGAAACTGGCACAGCTTCTTGGAGAGCCCTGCCAGCGCTGAGTTGCTGCTACCACCACTGGATGCTGTTGATGAACCGTGAGTCCTGGAAGTGAGGACTCTGAGCCCTGGGGAGACCCCTGCCAGTGCCAGGACTCTGCACCCACTGGCCTGTGACTTCATGAGTTGGAAGGAGGCATTATGGACTGGTATCGGGCACATGGGCTAATATCAGACTTATGACTTTGAACTGGACTGGGTTGGAATGCTTTCTTAATGTCCTATTCCTCTTGTATATAAACCATACCCTTATATCCATATGCATGTCTATGGATTTGTTTCTCTAGTTTACCCGGACTAACACACACATTTATCACCCTTGTTTTGGAGAAGGGGAAACTGAGTCTCCAGATGGATAAACAATGCAGGAAAGGCTCCAGAGGAGACAGGGAAGGAGCTAGAATTGAATCACCCTCCCTGTGACCCACACCTCCACCGCCTGACTTTGTTTATAAACCAGAAAACCAGTAATACGCCACAAACATGCTAAAATTGCATCTTTTTATCAGGTAAGCGAAACTTGAGGAATTCTTCACATGATAGCCCACAACTAATAATACAAAATCTTCATTTCAATCCCAGGTCAAGGCCTGTTAGAAAAAGTAGAGGGGGGAACACGGGGGCGTGGGGGTGGGAAAGTATGAACTTAAGTATTAAATAGTAAAAGAAACACAGGTGACACTGCTAACCTGCTTAACCCACACGGTCGGCAGTTCAGACCCATCAGGGGCACCACCAGAGATTGATGAGGCCAGAGGCCCTCTCCTTCCCTCAAGCTTTACAGAACTCCAGAGACATTTGGAGTCCTGCAAGGTTGCGATGACTCTGCTTCAACTCGGTGGCCTTGGATTTGGTTTTGATTGTGGTTTCGAGGTCAGGTCCTGTGCAGAGTGCTGTGAAGGGGGTGCCTAGGAAGCCAGCACAGGAAGTGCTTTTGACATGGCTTCCCCAAGACTGAGGAAAGATTCATCTGGGAAAAGCTAAGGGAGAAAGAACCCAGCAAACTGAAAAGAATGGGAATCCCAGCCTAATCCAGCTGACCTGCCCTGACCACCTGGCCAACTGGGATTCTTCTTAAGTGTACTTTAAAAAAAATCATTTTATTGGAGGCTCGTACAACTCTTATCATACCCCATACATCCAACCACTGGGTCAAGTGCATTTTTCCATTTGTTGCCATCATCATTCTCAAAACATTTGCTTTCTATTTGAGTCATTGGTATCAGCTCAGTTTTTCCCTCCCCCATGAATTCTTGATAATTTAGGAATTATTATTTTTCCATATCTTACACTGTAATTTATAAATTATCATTTTGTCCTATCTATCCAATGTCTCTCTTCTATGGGGAATAGAAAGATTTCTCCCAAGTTGTCTCTCCCAAATATATACCTAACTTAAGCTGCTTGCTGCATGTGGCATATGACTATACACTTGGAGGTCAACCGAAGTAGGTCAGGAACTATTCTCCCTAAGGATTATCAGCCAGCCAGAACAATCAGGCTGTATAGCCTGTCCCACCCTAAGTAGGGTCCATTTCCTCCTGATAGGGATAGTGGGAGACTACTTCCTTATAGGAGAGACAGGGAGGTCAAGCTCATCCAAGGATGATCAAGGTTAGGCTACCATATTGAGTATAGGCTCCACCTTTCTTGTCACATGTATACCCCTAATCCTTCCCTTTCCTATAACTTGTGTGCCCCTAGATCATCCCTCATTACAGTATAGCCTATAGGATATCCCTTCCTGTGATGTGTGTCTTTACCTGTAATTAGGGGCCTTACATATCCCCAAAAGATATATTAGCCTTGGTCAGAAAAAAAGGAGCTCTCTCTTGGCCACCTCTCCTTTCTGATCCCTTTCCCCATGTCCTCTCACTCTCACTCTACATGGACCACCAGGCAAGGTTAAGGTGAGCATGCTACCATGATATGTGTCTGACTCCATTATTCCTCTCTTTCTCATGCTCTCTATGACTTTACTATAATCATTAATTAATTATCACTGTACAATTTTGCCTACCAAATCCCCAATGTTAATGTTGGCGGCTGGCTCCTCTGACACTTTTCTCCCACTTTTCTGTTGTCCATCTCCCAGAGAAGAGGTTATATGTAATCAGTTCCACCTTTCCTCAAGTCTCCCAGTATCACCACTCTCACCACTGGTTCTAAAGGGATCATCTGTCCTGGATTCCCTGTGCTTCCAGTTCTTGTCTGTACCATTGTACATCCTCTCATCTAGCTGGATTTGTAAGATAGAATTGGGATCATGATGTAAATTTCATTGTTGCTATACTACACCCTAACTGGCTCATCTCCTCTCCATGACCCTGCTGCTGTAAGAGACTGTCCTGTTGCCTACAGATGGGCTTTGGGCCCCCACTCTGCATTCCCCCTCATTCACAATATTATTTTTTTGTTCCTTGATCCCCTTGGCACCTCGTGATCACACAGACTGGTGTGCTTTGTCCATGTGGACTTTGTTGCTTTTCATCTAGATGACCGCCTATTTATCTTCAAGTCTTTAAGACTCCAGATGCTATATCTTTTTATAGCCAGGTACCATCAGCTTTCTTGACCACATTGGCTTAGGCACCCCTTTTGTCTTCAGTAATAACGTTTGGAAGGTGGGCATCATGAAATGTCAGTTTAATAAAACAAAGAATTCTTGCATTGAGGGAGTACTTGAGTGGAGGCAAAATGTCCAACGTCTACCTTAATACTAAGCCTAGAAGTATATGCATATAGATCTATTTCCACATCATCATATATAAATATATTCACATATGCACATGCCTGTATTTAGACTACTATAAATGCCCTTTGTCTCCTATTTCTTTTCTCTATTTCCTTTTACTTTCCTGTTGTTCCACTATCATGCTCAGCCTTCATTTTTAACATTTTTAATGATTTAAAGCCTGATGCCATTTTAAGGAAAGTATCAGCTCTTTGGGAAAGCAATAATCCCTCCTGCATCTGTTAGTGGACCTGTGGGTCTGTGCTACAGGAACAAGGTCTCTGATGAGAGGCATGGAAACGTTGTTTACCTTCAGGGGGTGGGGTCTGGGTTTTGTTCTATTGTGTTTCAGAGTGCAATGATTCAGGACTTCACTACTAACCCAAAGGGCCATTGCCACAGAGTCAATTCCCATTCACGTGGCCTTAGGAAGGGTTTCTGAAGCTACAAATCTTGATGGAAACAGACAGACTCCTCTTCCTCCCATGGAGTAACTAGCAAGTTTGAACCACCAACCTTCTGGTTAGCAGCTTACCTGACAGTGCCACCAGAGTGCCTCTAAAGGAAAGGTAGGTAGGTGGTTCAAATCTACACAAAGTCACCTCATCAGAAAGCCCTGGGACTCTACTGCCAAAAGATCCCAAGCATTAAAAACTCCACAAAGCACAATTGAACTCTGACACAGGTGGGGCACCCAGACCTCAGAATCAACCTAAGAGTATGGTGCTGTTTCTGTTGTTTTAATGGTTTCGCATAGAGCACCTGCATTTTAAAGCTAATGTTGTTGTTCTTCATCTTGATAAACTCGGTAAGAATTAGAGCGTCATCTTACTTTGTGCTTAGTCAAAAAGCGAAGCAGCAGCTCTTACAGAGTCATGGAAAGCCCACGGCACATGAATGGATGAACCCTGCCTTTGGTGAATTAACAGATTTCAATATGCACTGGGACAAACATGACCGCCCCCCCCCCCACACACACACCATAGGTGTCAGATGCACCCAACATCACTCTCCCAAGGGCACCAGAGACAATAGCATAGGCTCACAGTTCAAAAGAGGTGAACAGCCCCCTCCCCAATAAAATGATTAATTTTTTTTTTAATAGTGGACCCAAAACACCACCCATTCTTTCACATGCCACATAGCCAACTGGGATGTGAATGGACCACAGTTCACTTTGACTGTGAGCTAATGGGTACACATTCTACATTATCCTCTAATCTCAGTACTCCATCAGAGGCACACATTCGGACACAGCAGTGTGCATGATGCCATTGACCTACAGTCCCATGACACTTCCCAGGGATCCTGCCCACTCCCTTGCATTTGATCCCTGGCACGCACTGTTGGAAATATCACCCTCTGATGGAGTTTACACCTAAAGGAGCCCTCCTGCCCAGGCTTCAAATGTCACTGCCGCTGTGACATCTTCACAGAGAGAAAGCTCACTGTTTCTGTCTCAGGCTTCCACAGTAATGAGTGCCTGTGCAATTAGAGTTCAGATTCTAATGAGTTATTTATGTAGACCATGAGCTCCTCAGGACAAGAGTCCTGTGTCTTAATCACCTGTGTGGGTCCTAAAGCCCCGGATGAGATAGTGCTTCAT
Organism: Nesogale talazaci; assembly: GCA_004026705.1. Taxonomy (NCBI): domain Eukaryota; kingdom Metazoa; phylum Chordata; class Mammalia; order Afrosoricida; family Tenrecidae; genus Nesogale; species Nesogale talazaci. The sequence continues at coordinate 56,580 of PVJH01009693.1, read as the reverse complement.
AAGAGTGGGGGAGAGAAGGCCCCACTGCCTTCCACGCTTTGGATCCAAGGCCTCCTTCTGGAGGTGGACACTGAGTCACAGAAAATTCCAGAATGTTTCTCAAGGTCACGCATGGAGTTCAAGGCTAAGCCAGGGCACTATGAGATTTGTTTAACCTTAATGAAGCACAAAAACTCCTCTCTATTATTAGCAAAGTACAAATAAGAGATTAATCATTCTTCTCTAATGAATACAGGCAGAAACTTCCACCCTTGAAAACATCAGTGAAATAAGATTAGCCTTTCCAAGACAGAGTCCGTCTCGACATCTGTCCAGAATCCTCAACCTCCCCTCCATGGACTCTGACAGAGAACTTCCTTCCACAGTCAACCCGGATCTGAATCACTGTTAAGAACTGATGGGCATGGAGAAAAGACATTGAGGCGCATTGAGAAACCTTATACCTTCTGATGCCCTTATATACAAAGTCCATGTTTTCACAGACAAACCAACAGAGAGTACAGTTCCTCCTATCTTCTCTTACAAAAAGCTCTCTTGATTTTTGTTGAAGTCCCGTTCATTGTTTTGTTTAAATGACCTTTTTCTAGCTTCATTTACATTTTGCACCTTTATTCTAATGCAAATTTTAATAAACACTCATATAAATATTGCAACCATTTTGCGCATGAGCTGTCTTGTAATTTACACTCTAAATTTATGTCTCTTGTGGTCTGTGGCATAAATCATTCCGTCCTTACATCCCTTAGCTTTTTACTCTGTATAATAACAGCTTGGGTGCCTTCTTTAAAATATCACTTTCACAGATTACAACTGCCATGGAGACTGGAGGGCGCAAATGATTCATGGCTGAAGAAACAAAAAGGAAGGGAGAAGAAGGTGGCTTTGGTGCTGTTTGGCTGCATTGTACCCACAGCAAAATCCTGGGATCTCAGAGAATACCTTAGAAATACTCTTTCCTGTGCACTGCCTGCTGGAGAAAAATGGGGATTTCCGCTCCCATAACGAATGATTGTCTCAAAAACTCACAGGGGCGGTTCTACCCTGACCCAGGGGCGGAGATGAGTCTGCATCTACTCCATGGCAATGACAAAGAGCAGCAACAGTAGTAGCGTTGTCCATACTCCCGTCCCCTCCCCACATCACTCTTCCCACCGACAATTGTCACTTATGCAGAATCAAAAGGTCACAATGACAAACGTGATATTTTCCGCCCAGACCGACCAGCCACAAAGGCCCATCCTTTTCAGTCTCTGAGTTCGACTTTCTTTGCCATGACTTGTGCACATTCTAATACCCAGGCCATGGTGTTGACTCACACAAACCACCACCTATTACCCTTCTGGCTGACGCTGTCCAACAGTGACCCTCTAGGCCAGAGTCGAAGCGCCCCAAGGCTGAGCTGTTTATGGAAGCAAATCGCCACACCTTTCTTTCCCTAGCGCAGCGAGTGGCTTCACACTGCCAGCCTTTCTGTTAGCAGGCCAGGAATTTCACCACCACCCGACCAGGGTCCCAGGCCACGATGGGGAGCAGGTGAGAATACATCATGTAGGTTGGCAATTTCCCATGATCTGCTTGGGGAATTGAGGGGGCACTGTCCTTTCTGACATCAGAAAGCTTTCGAAGTCCAGGGTGGGAGCTGGGTCCTCTCTCCAAAGTCGACCCTCGGGGCACTGAGATGGAAGCCCAGAGGAAACAAGGGACATTGGTGCAGAGGAAATGAACCCTTTCAGACAGACCTCTGCTCACCCTCCCTTCCCCAGGAAGAAACCCTCCATCCCCATCAGTCAAGGGACAAAGAGAGCCTGTTCTCCAGGCCCCACCCCCAACCCCTGGAGCCATTCTGGTCCTATAGCTACATGAAAGGGCATGTATAAGTTGGCGATTCAGATGTGGCAAGACGGAGATTAAAAAAGAAAGAGCTCAAGATTCTGTCTTTCCAAGCCAGGATGTCAAATGTTTTTGGTGGCTAAGAAGCATCAAAGGGACTTGCCTTCCCGCTCCTCCAGCTACCTCCCCTCCGCCCCTCCCCTATTAAGAGACCCACACCCCAGAGATATTTAATGCACAGATCCCTCCAGAGAACAGGGCTCTCCAAAAGGGACTCTGTTATTTATTATTATTAATAAGCTATGGCAATTAGGCGAGGTGATTCCTACACGTGGCTGATTAAAAACTTTCTTGAGTGCTGTTCACCCACATGGCTGGTGTTTACCTCGATTAAAAATGATTTAACTGCACTCCGGGTGAACCCCTCGCGAGCGCCTGGGTTAATAACCAGCAGTGCTCAGAGCCCCTCAGGTTAAGTGAGTGGAGGCCCCTTTTATTTAGCTATTGCTTTGTTTTATGAGGAGGATTGGATGGCCGTCGTATTGCCCATCCAGACGACTCCGAATAATTTACTATTTCCATCCACAGCCTCTAAGTATGGTGAGAGAAACCCTCGCTGCGATTATAAGATCACACTCACCCTCTCCCCACTGCACTGCAGACCTGCCACACCGTGAAAAGCAAGCGTGTTTGGCTTCCAGAAGCCCGGGGAGGCGAAGTGACGTGTCTTCAAACAATGTAATCATACAGCTCTCTCGATTTTTGCTCTCGTTTCTAGGTTAAATTATATATGAGGGGAGTTTAGTTTCTTGAAAATGCATGCACTTAACTCCCATTTAAGAAGTCTCACCTGGGGAGGCAGCTGTCTTGCTAGTCCTCCTGTGGTTTGAGCTACAGAAAGAAAATTCTCTTTCAAGTACAAATGCTTTTACAGGAAAGCATTGTCAATGGTACAGGGGCCCGACCTGACTAACCAGGGTCCACAGAAGCAGTGGAAGGGGCAGCTGATGCCTCCATAAGGTGCCAGGTTCACCATGAACCAGAGTCCCCATCACGATGAGCAAGCTCTATTCCTGGCTCTGAAGAGTGGCTGGCATGCAGGCTCAACTTGTCCCCTGCCAAGTTTGGTGAGCAAAGTGGATTTGTTTTATTCGGTCTTGAAACACGACTTCCACCGATGCCTTGTTTCTGAAACACCAGCACTCCAGTGTCGACCAAATTGAAAGCCCAGATCCCCAAAGAGCCCATGCTGCCTCCCTCCCCCAAGGAGAGCAAGAGTTGACCTGGTGCTGCGTCATCACATGACCTCACTACACCATTTCCCTAATATGAAAATGGTGGGAATCAGCTTTCTCCAGATCAGCGATTCTCTATCTGTGGGTCTCGACCCCTTGGGGGGGGATCAAATCACGCTTTCAGAGTGATCACCCAATTCACAACTGTAGCAAAGTGACAGTCATGAAGTAGCAAAGAAAATAATTTTATGGTTGGGGATCGCCACAACATGAGGAACTGGATTGAAGGGCCGTGGCATGAGGAAGGTTGAGAACCACCGCTCGAGATCATCAGGGGATCGGGCAACTTTAATCAGTCTGTGTCATCAGCTCTCCATGTGGTGTCTTTGACGTCAAATTATACCTGGGTTCAACTCCTTTCTCGGCCATAGGATTCTGAGCTGGCTAGTTAAACACGACACACCTCAATTTCCTCATTTGTAAAATGGTGACGCTAAACCCCATTTTTCAGACTTCCTATGAAAACTAACCCTTAGCACACACTGGCTAGTTTGTAGACTGTGTTCAATAAATAAACAACAATGCTACTCTACCAGCACGGGGCGTGAAAAGTACAGGCCCTAGAATCAGAGCATTCTTCAAACGCCACACTGTTGTTAAAACTCTTGCTGTAGAACTGCCCCACGGGGTTTCCCACACTATAAATCTTGGTGGGAGCAGATTGCCACAGATTTTCCATGTAGGATGGCTGGTAGGTTCAAACTTCGACCTTCGCAACTAAGCACGCAACCACTGCACCACCGGATCCCCCAACCCAGCCTTACTGCCATCTAGTGCGTTCTGACTCGTTGAGACGTTGGAGGACGGTTCTTTCAGGTTTCCCAGCCATTAAATCTTTATCGAAGCAAAGAGTTTCGTTCCCTACAGCGCCTGGTGGCTGGGGGTTCTGGTGAGTAGCTCAAAGCAGAATCCGCTGCACCCCCACCAGGATTCTGACCATGGAGGAAGGGATTGTGATTACAACCAGAAGTTCCAGAAACCCAGTCCCAGCGGCCCACTGCGTTTTCAGCACCCTCTTTCTCCTCTAGATTGGCCCTCATTTTTCAAGGCCACCATGTAAAGAATCTACCCAGCCTCTCTCTAATCAGTGAGTCAGAAGAGACCTAGGAGCATACGATAGTAACAGCCATGTTCCTTGGAGGCTTCAAAGAGGCTTCAAAGAAGTAGAACTGCCAGGGGCCACTAGATTGGTGACACCTCCAGGTGGACCGCTCAGCGCTGTTCTGCATGGTGGGGCTCTGTGAAGAATGAGCCCAAGAATTTGCACGCTGCCTTGTAAAATGAATTAGCCAAAGCCTGCACACAATAAGCCATTAAGGGAGCCCCTTCCTGTGTGGGTGCAGGCCTGTGCTCTCCTGGCTTATGGCCAGAGACAGGGCTCCAGAGCCCCTGCTTGGCCTCAGTGGCACCACATGGGGCCCTGATTCCTTTTCTGTGTCTCCAAAGCCAGACAGTTCTGGCAGCAACGTGGCCGCTCAGTCAATGTCCCTGAAGCTCCCGCTTCTCCTGGCCAGAGCCCCCGTGCATCTCCCTAAGAGCTCAAAGAACCAGACAGAAGGTCTAGTGACTTCTTCATTTACAGGCCTCAATGCCAAAGCCTTCATGACCCTCCTTTTCCTCCTCCATCTCACTGGGGGCGTCGGCTGCGTCACATCCTATTGCGTTCCTCCTCAGTCCTGGCTTGCATGCCACCAGCCTCGCCCCTCCCCTGGAATAGTATAAGGAATGAAGACCAACACTTTGTCAGGCCCTAACCTCTGAGGGATCCTCCGTGATTGTCTTTTATTTGTGAGAAAAGATTTACAAAATGTAAAAAATTAAAAAATAAATAAAAGCCCTGGGCTAACTTCCTGCTTCATTTTCCAGGACATGGGCAGCCAGCATCAATCGTAGGCCGGGTGCCTGTAACCCACCAACCCACACAGACTGGGCAAAGCAGTGCCAAGGACTGCAGAGGAGAACGTCCCTAAAGGTTTTTATGACACTCTGCTCCTGGTATATCTCATTCCTAGCACAGAGGGATAAAGCTCTTAACTACCGAAAGAACATAAAAAAATAGATTTAGGAATAATACTTTTTATGATTGCATTCTGTATATGGTGCAAGTTATGTTCAAATCTGTTGGTGCTTTATGGAGCTGACAAAGGAGAACAGTATGGCTTCCCGGAGAACAGTGTATTTTATATCCATTTACAATGTTTTCTCTTAAATTGAATTACTTTTTGAGTAATTATAATAAGACTAATCTGAGCTTAATGAATTCATATACAAATCCTTTCGACTGCATTATTAAAAAGCCTTGGTGATAGGAAACGATATTAAACTCAGTTCCTCCAGTCACGACTGTTTGTCTTGACAAAAAAAACACAATAGCAGCCAGGGCTTTTTCTGAATTTTTTGAAATCAGCTAGCTGAGAAAGACACCTAGTAATAAATGGCCCAGCGAAAAGGGGAGCCTGGCACACCATGCTGCTCTAATTCCTCGAAACTCACAGAACTGGACATTCAACTGGGAATCCCCAAGGGGATTTCTATGTAGCAAAAAACGTGGACCAAGGCCCAGAGAGCTGGTCCTTCTCTCAGCAGAAAGCAGGCCACGGCTCTGTTAGGAAGTTATATTAAAATCACCATTGTGGCAACATGAGAAAGGAGGCCTGGCTGGCAAACCTGGTGTTCTGAAATGCTTGCCAACCACAGTCCTTTGTACACCTAGGTTCCAGTCTTCACTGTATGTCAGCGGTTCTCAACCTGTGGGTCCCGGTCAAATGACCCTTTCTCAGGGGTCGCCCGATTCATAACAGTAGCAAAACGGCCGTTATGAAGTAGCAATGAAAGTGATTTTATGGTTGGGGGGTGTCGCCACCACATGAGGTACTGCCTTAAAGGCATTAGGAAGGTTGAGAACCACTGCTGTAGGTCAAGCTGGAGACCCCGACCCAGCAGCGCCAGCAGGATTTGCACGAGATGATCGTCCAGCCCCCTTTTGGTCCGAAACCCTGATTGATTTCAAGTTTAAAACTGCACACATTACATCCACTGGACTTTGACTGCAGGGAGCTTATGTGTCATTTTATCCACGCTGAGTGACATTTGCAGGGAAAAACACATGAACAGAATGGAATACACTCCCCACACTTCACAAGCACATCCATAATAGGAGAGACAATTGTAAATGTATCCCAAGATATTACCCTGGGGGTAAAGTATTCCATCTGCTGTCAATAAATTCGAAGCCACCTGAATGAAGCCTTTCAGGTGAGAGTGCCCTCTTCAATCGATTCCCCTCTGCCCCTGGGAGCACACTGCCTGAATGATGCGCTTTCAGTCCCCGCTCCAAGGTAACTGCTCACTTGTATCACCTGTGCATTCCTCCAGCAGGCACATGAGAGCCAGTCTTACTCTGGTTCGTTACTCTGTCTCCCCCATCTGAACTGGATAGTTACAGACATCCAGCAGAATGGGCCTCTCTGTCTCCCCACCAGGTGAGCAGCATGCGGAAGGCCAACGTTAACGTGAGCATAAAGCGGTGGCCATCATCGTTATGTTGACAGCTTGGCATCAACTGCTATCAGGAGAGCTCCCAGAAGCCAGAGACAATTACAGTCTGAGTTTGGAGAAGCAGCCCCACCATCCAGCACTGCTGATCAGGATGATGGCGGTGGAGCACATCTGGTTCAGAAGGAAGTCTGGCCACAGGGAGTGCTCTGGTCTGATCTGGGCTGGGTGGCGGGAGGCACAGGTCGCAGGCGGGTTCCACCACCGATGAACTTGAACCCGTAACTGACGCACTCCCAGGTCTAAAGGGGGTTTGACCCAACACCTCTACAGGCACGCCTACAGTTCTACCACGGACACAGTAGCGAGAGCTTGCATGAAGAAGCTCAGCTCTGCATCCTCACGCTCAGGCTTCACTCTTGCGTGTTTCCTTGACACACGAGCAGACCCCCGTGAACACTGTGTTAAGAACTGGCTGTTGTCCATGATTGTCCCAATGTCCAGGCACAAAATCATGTGGCTTTTTGTTGTTGCTGTTGGATGCGGCTGAGTCTCTTCTGACTCACCGAATCCCCAGATGACAGAGGACTACCCTGTAGGTTGTTCTGGGCTATAAACCGTGGATGTAGATCCCCGGACTCTCTCCCACAGATGGACTAGAAGAATTCAAAGCACCATCCTGGGGGGTCAATAGCAAAATGCTTAACCACCCACACCACCAGGCCTCCTGAACCAAGCATGCAGCTCAACCTCATTGCTATTGTGCCAACTCCATTCACTGCGACCCCATAGGAAGGGTAGATCCGCCCCCAAGAGTTTCCAAGACTGGCTGTTAATAGAAATAAAAAGTCCCCTCTTTCTCCCTTGGAGCGGTTGGTGGTTTCCAACAACTTACCTTGTGGTAATCAACCCGATGTGTGAGCACTGTTCGCAGCACACCTATGAGTGTGAAGGAGGACTCAAGCGTTTGATACCACCTGTGTGTCAGTGTCATCCTCTGGTGGCTTTCATGCTGCTCTGAATCTGGAAACTGCATCACTGGCAGGTCAGAAACCAGCAGGGTCACCCAGAGTGCACAGATTTCATTGGCGCTTCCAGACTAACGCTGATTGGGGGTGCGGGGATGGGGGCTGTAAGTCTCCCCCAAAAACTCCAGTGGAAACCTACTGATCTCGCTTGCTTCGGACACATCCTGGAGAGGGTTCAATGTGGGAAGAAGAATACTGTGTTTGCTGAAGCAGAGGGCCCAGGGGGGGGTGAGGAAAGGTCTCAGGGATATGGATTGGCAGAGGGGGCCACAGAGAGGAAGCTGTGGTGAAAGCCAGAGGAACGCAGGAACAGGTAACATTTCCTTCTGTTGTACCCACGCTACCATGGGTCAGTCAATGGCGGCTACCCATCTGGCTGTTTTCAGAGTTTCCATATTTCTGACCCTGCAGGAGGTCCCTGAATTGCCCAGGTCCCATGTAGGGAGAGCTCCCATTGCCCTTTAGGGTGATGGAAACTTGCCTTCACTTTAAAAAGCCTCCACCAACCCCTCAAAACTAAACAAAACCAAAAAAAACCTCAAACTCACTGCCCTTGATTCCAATTCATTAAGACCAGAGGTGAGAGGGTAGAATTATGCCCCATAAATTCCAAGACTGTAAATCTTTACAGCAGTAGAAATTTTCACCTTTCTTCCCCAGAGCAGATGGTCAGTTTTGAGCTGACCTTCCAGTTAGCCGCCCAACACTTAAGTAAGCCACTCTGCCACCAGGACTCCTTAAACCAATGCCTACTTGAAACAATTCTTCATTGCAACCCCCTTCACATACTATTGGTCCCACTTTTAAATCACTGAAACAACCTCAAATTTTTCTACACTAAACTTTAGGCTCAGTAAGAATGGCATGAACCTGTTCAGACTTACTTACAAATTCTAAAAACACAGTGAAAGGCAGGTCTTATTTGTAACGTGGAAATGGCCAATTATTTTCATACCTTACATACATTCCCTGAAAGGCTCTCAGTTGCCTTAAATCTCTATAAAAGGTAGAGATTAACAGATAAAGAAAGAGTGGCCAAGAGAGGTTAATGAAAGATGCCAAATAGTCAAAAGACAGCCAAGGCTCTGGGATCCCACCCAGACTGAGTGGCTTCAGAGCCCAGACTCTTAACCACCATGCCCCCCGTGTCTCTATTAATGTCTGATGGAGAGATGGATGGATGGAAAGAGAGACAGGCAGACATGCCTGATTTCTTCCAAAATAATCCAGAGTCAACCTGAGTCCTATCCGTCATGTTTTAAATATAAAATTCATCCCTGAATTTCTAAAATTGTAATCATACGTTTCCCCCCCCCCCATAACTGTAGCAGCTCTGAGTTGAGATCCAATAGTAGCTATCACTGAAGTGTATCTTGACTTGTTAAACCTTAACAAATTCACTATTGCAGTAGGTGGGCAAGGAGCAGTAAAGGAGAAGGGGAAGACATGGGAAGTCGGCGGCAAGGAAGAGAATCCAAGTGTGTTCAGCTGATTTGTCTAGAGAAACAAGTGAGTCTTATCTACGTACAAGAAAGAAGTCAATAGTAAGACATAACTTTTCACCAAGAAGGCACTCCAGTCCCAATCCAACTCAAGCCCACAGATCTGATGCTGGCTGGACCCTCTTCAGTCTCCGAGGTAAAAAGGTTGATGGTGTAGAAAGTGAAGGGAGGAAGCCAGGAGATCACTGACCAGTTGGTACAGGGCCTTATGGACCCAAGGTCATTGGCAGCGTGAGTAGAGGGCCAACAGCTCTCAAGGTAGGTAGCCCACATGGGGCCACCACTAGAGGCAGCACAAAGTCCCCAAAAGAAAGAAGGCGAAGGGGCGGAGAGAGAGATCGTCACTGTTTACCTTGCTATTAACTAATAGGCTTATGACATCTAGGTGGTGTCATCAGACTGTGACTTGATGGACTGGTTTAACTCCACCCCTAGCCAGGAATGTCCAGTTGGCATAATCTCAAACAACCTTTCCCAGGAAGAGACTAAGGAAAGGGAAAACCACTATAAGACAAGGAGGCATAAGCCATCGTAAGTAAGTTCAGAGACCTGTACAATCACAGAGAACTGGGATTAGAGGCAATGCAGAGGGAGCACTAAACCTATGGCCAAGTTAGCGACGCTCTGTAGGTGTACGTATCTCATCTGAGACAGCAGGAGAGTGGCTACAAGATGGTTGGAGAGCCGAACCAAGAGTAAGCTCATAAAGATTTAACAGTACGTGACCCATGAAAAAACTTTGTTTTGATACAGTTGCTGTCAAGTTGATCCCAACTGACATTGGCCCACATAGATCAGAGAACTGACCCCCACCGAGTTCCAATGATGGATTTTCCAATAGTCAATTGTGAGAGATTTCTTCTACGGCCCCTCTAGGCAGATGTAAATCACCAGCCTTTTAGCTGGTAGCCAACACATAACCATCCGCGCCACCCAGGGAATCTGCCTGCCATGTCAAAACCCCTTACCGTCGGCCGACTTGACTCCAAATTATCCTAAATCCATATGACAAGGGAAAAGTCACCCCATCATGCAGTGCCAAAGCTGTCATCTTGAAGGAAGTTCACTTCCTCTCCCTGAACATCTGTAAATTTGAAGCAACGGACCCTCTGTTAGCAAAAGAGTGCTTTAAGCACTGGGCCACCAGGGCTCCTTGCACAGGGCATAGAAGATGTGGAATAGAAGCTCCTTATCTGTTGGACCCCACTCTTCTGCAGGGAACAGAAAACAGGTTCTTTTTTTGAGAGAAGCAATTGAGGCAAAGATCTGTTAACATGTATTTTTCAGGAGAGAATGTTGAGCAATGGACAGTGCTGACCCTGGCAGCTATGAAGAAAATGCAGCAGTATGGGTTGTAAACCCGGAAATTCAGAAATGCCCCCAAGTCTCCGCCCTCAATCCTGCAACCTGAGGCATGGAATAGCACTGCCCAGAGGAGGGGGATGAGGTATCATCTCTAGCAAAGGACCTTTCCTTCACTCAGTCCTCTGTGTCCCAAGACACAGGATTCTGATCACTGCCTGCCAGGTGAACAAACATTAAAACCCAGATGTGTTACCCCAGCCTTTGTATCACACAGGCATGATCATGTGCTTTCCAGAGAGAGACTCGGAAGCAAATAATAGGAGTTATGGGTTTGGTAGGAATTGTTTGGGGGCACAAGCCTTGCTTCATGTTCTGAAGTCATCCACTCATAGGTTGGGTTCACAAACCACCCAGGTACGTTCTCTCTAACTATCCTATGCTGTGGCCATGTGAAAGGACAGCACCATGCTCTGGCCTCACCCACAGTGAAAGTGGGCACTGGAGCAGAGAGTTGAGGATGCCTGACAACCCCCATGGCAGCTTAAGACAGCCAGACCACAAGCTGGAACATTCTCCTTGGGAAGCAGCTGAAGGTAGTCGTAAATGTCATCGCCACAGATCATTCCCCACTGGATACCTTTTCAAAAAAAAAGAGAGAGAGAGAGAAGGCGATGTTCACTTGGCAATTTCAAATTCTTTCAGACCTGTCTGATGGTATTCACTGGCCCAATGCAGTCTGGAAATGGAAATGTCATTTGCATGAGGGATTTGAGCAGCTGGCTTTCTAGGAGTTACCTGGAAATGGGATTCTGACATCTTCCTCAGCTGCAGATCTGTTCAGCAGGCTTTAGATCTACTACCTGACAGCATGTGCTGAGGATTCAAAGGGATGGCCTGGAACCTTGAAGTCCAGAGACCCAGATTCCAGTTCTAACTCTGTCCCAAATCACCTGTGGCTTAGCTTCTCTGGAAGGAGCCCTGGTGAAGAGCTGCATCATTGGTAGTTCAAATCCACCTGCAGCTCTGAGAGAGAAAGACTGGAATTTCTACTCCCATAAACAGTTCAGGTCTCAGAAACCCTTGTGGGGTCGCTATGAGCTAGCACAGATTCGATGGCAGTGAACTTGCTTTTAGTTTATGTTTTTTAGCTTCATGGGGGGCACTTTGGTTTTCTTGTGTGTACTGGAAGATACAGAGTCGCTTAACTACTTGTTAAAATGAACCAAAAACAAAATGAAAATTCACTGTCATCGAATTAATTATGACTCCTATATAGAAACCCTATACAGAGAGTTTCTTAGGCTGCAAATATTTATGGAAACAGATAGTCTCATTTTTAAACCATGGAGCAGCTAGTGGGTTTGAATCACCAACCTTGAGGTTAGCAGACTAATTCTTATCCAACAGCGCCATCAGGACTCTCTAGCTAGTTGAAGGCAGGGAGGAGAAGGGATGAAAATTTGGATGTGACCCCATTTGGGGACAACTTTGCTGACAAACTCTGAATCTAGAGCAGGCTGTTTAGTGTCCAGTGGGATTCATATTAAGGCAGACACGGACTGCAAGCCCTGGACAGCACAGAGCTGATGCCAGAAAGGAAGGGCAGACTCACACTGGCAGAGTTGCCGGACTTAACATGCAAAGACAACAGCATGAAGAGGGGCCCTGAGCAGGCTTCATGGACCATGAAGGACAATCCTAAAAAAAACCCAACTGACTGAGCCTCCCGCCTCTATGTACAGCTCTGTTCCAAGGCTTAAATATCTCATAGAATCCTCCCCCAAACAGCATGAAGCGAATATCAGGACACATTGTATGAGGATAAAGAAATTCTGAGTTCAGATGAAATGAAAGAAAAGTTACCAAATCCATTGCTATCAAGTCCCTAATCCCTCACAGGGCCTACAGGAATGAGTATAATTTTCCTTTAAGGCTAGGTACAAATTATATGGCTGCAAATGTTTATGGAAGCAGACTGTCAGCTCTTTCTCCTTCGAAGGACCTGGTGGGTTTGAACAGCTGGCCTATTGGTTGGTAACAAGTGCTTAACCCCTGTGCCACCAGGGTCCTTCCTAGATATACCAAGACCTATTGATCATGTTCACGGGCTTAGTATTGTGAGGATATTGATTCTCCTGAAATTAATCATCAGACAAAGAAAGGCCACCACACTTTTTGGTCAAAAAATAAGCTAGTTCTAAAATACAAGAAGGAAAGAACCCAGATTAGGGAAATGTGAAGGACCAAAGCCAGCCAAAGCCCAAGTCTCCAAAGTGTGTCTGAGCTCCTTACCCTGTGAACACCTATCAAGAACTGTGATGTGACAAGCATCATCAAACCCCCTGACCCCGAGGGACCGCCAACTGGTACCTCAGCATTCGCTATGGTAGCCCTAGTCACAAGACCAGGGAAAGCTTGAAACATGCACATGTGAGTCCAAGTGTAAAGCTGACACTGCATTTGACCCCACAGCCGAACCCAAACCTACAACCATCAAGTCAATTCCAAGTCACGGTGTCTGAGCATCTTCTCAGGAGCAGACAGCTTCATCTATCTCCAGAGAGACAGCCGGTGGGACTGAACCCTCAACCTTCCCATTAGCTTCCCAGTGCTAACCCCCAGAGCCAGATTTCAAAGCCTCAGCAAAGAAAGGTAAGACAGTTCATGTATTGTGGTTGATATCAGAGGGCATGCAGAAATGAGGATATCTGGGGTAAACTGGGTGAGATAAATGTTATTGCTAAAATTAATTTTGCCCGTGACTTTTAAAAAATGTGTTTGAAGAATTATATATGTGGCTAGCATTGTCTTTCCCTTGAGTGGCACTGACCTCGACGTTAAAAATAAATGAATCTTTGAAGCTTTCCTAACGCATGCACAGTGCTCGGGAGGGTTATTTGATTCAGATTTCAAGATGGTCATTAACTTAGAAGTACACTCAGCAGTGATTGTATGCTGCTCCTTTCTAATGAAGGAGGCACAATGGACTCCTTGTTTGCTTCCCTCCGCCAGAAGGTTCCTTGGAAGAGAGGAGAAGATACTCTCTATGCCCTTTTAAATATTGGCATGCCCAAATCTTGACAAAGCACAAATGTTTCCCAAATAAACCCGGGCCACAGAACTTTGTCTGAACTCTTTAACATTCACGATCAAAAGGGCTGCCTTTTGCAAATGACTAAATGACTGATCGGACAGACCACTATTCATAGAAAGGAGACTTCGCCGAGGGATTTCTTCTAGAAGGGTCTTTATGTTTCATCTGGTTCTTAGCACTCTAGTGTTGCTGCAACAGAAACACCACCAGCTTTCATAAAGAGAAAGAAGTGCATTATCTCACAGTGGGGGAGGATAGAAGTCCAAATTCAGGGGGTTGACTCTCGGGGAAGGGATACGCTCCTGGATGATTGTCATGTGGTGTGGCGTTACCCTTCTCTACTTGCTAGCCGAACAGACGTCAGTAAAGCTTCAAGGCCAAACTGAACTGGGAAGAAAGATCTGGTGATCTGCTTCCAAAAACCAGCCAATGAAACCCTAATGGTTATGATGGCTCAAGCCACTGCCAGTCATGGTGATGGAGCAGGACCAGACAGCAGACAGTGCTTCCATTTCTTTGTGTGAGGGGTCACCGTGAGTGCACAGCAGCTAACAACTGCCATATTGTCATTCTCTCATCCCACAAACAGGAGTCCCTGCTGTGTGCTACGGAGAGAGAGGATTAGAGTGACAGAGAAAAAGAACGAGGAGCTAGACTCCTGCATCCTCAGATGAAACACTATTCTATTTTTGCTGGGATCATCAATAGGTTGGATAGACAAGACTTCCTGTGGGCCAAATGTCTCCATCCTGTGCATGACAGAAGACAACCAAAATCTCGGAGAGTCCGTAATCTTGTCTGGGCACTTGTGGATAGAGGTAGAAAATAGTTCATCTCTCTGGAACAGGGCACATTATCCACATTTCAGTGGCACACACACACAAGGGAGTATACACCATGTCCTGTTCTAGGACCCACAGCAGACTCTGCATGGTACTACATCTTGGCCCCGTGCCGACGAACGTTCCACATCTCTGCTCTCTGGGATGTTCTTCCAAGCCTATCAGGTTATTTTAAAGGGCCTGTGTCTTGGGCAAAGTGTGTTGTAAAGAATAAAGCTTGTTTCTCCAACAAGTCTGTGGCTTGAGACATCTTCAAGTTATAGCAGTTGTTACAGAACATACCTGAATCAGAGTTTCCAAAGAACTGCTCGTAACATGGCTTTTTCTACATGGACGTTACCTGAGTGTGAGAAGCCCTTGTTTTCCACTCCCAGCATCACGGAGGCCTGGTACTCAGTAAGCACCTGGGTGGCCTAGAAACTTCCAGGTGGCGTGACTTGGAAAATGAAGGAAATTATGATGGAGATGTTGCAGTAGGCCACCCCAAGGCTGTAGGCCCCCGGAATTAAGAGAGGGAAAGGTGTTTCATGAATCTCCCAGTGGGAGGCTGTTGAAGCCAGTGTGACCCCAACAGGTGAGCAGGTATAGCAATGTCTTCTCTCTCTCTAGCTATGACTTTCCATCCAAAGATATTTATGTCCAGATTCATAAAACTCATGAAGGTGTCTACCTAACACTGTCAAAGGAACTTTGAAGGGGAGACTAAATTGAAGATTTGGAGATGGGAAGATTATCGTGAATTATAGATCTGGAGCGAATCTGAGTCTTTCTAAGAGGATAGCTTTCCCTTGTGGTGTGTCCAGATGGCTTGTCCAAAGCAAACAAGCTGAAGTCTCACAAAACTCGCTTCTGAGGAGCATTCTGGTGTATATCATCTCTGACTGATTTGGTCGTTCTCCAGCAGTTCGCAGGATATTCAATATTCTTCACCAACAGCACAATTCTCACCCACAGCTCAATTCCAGTGCCTCAATTCTACCCCTCGTCCCAGCTTTCTCACGGGTTGGCTTTGTGACTCAACCAAGTTTTATCACTCTCCTAAGCCTCAGCTTCCTCCTGCCTTAAATGATGAGGCTGAAGGAAATCACGGCTAAGGTCACATCCACCCCTAGCATGTTACAATCCAAGGTTCTAAATGGACACACACAGAAGCAATTGCGTCATCCAAGGCAGGCATACGCATGTTCCTAAGATGACTGTGGATAAAAATGATATTTCTATAAACTGTTTTTAAGGTGTGTGTCAGGACCTGGTGGTGCAGGGTTAAAGCACTCCAGCCATTAAAACCCGCCAGTCTCTGAGGGAGATGATGGGACTGTCTACTCCCGTAAAGAGGCACAGCCATGGAAGGGTCATCGCCATGGGTCATAATTGACTCCTTGGCAATGGGTTTGGCTTTGTTCTTTTTCTGCTTGAAAAATACAGGTGATAGTGTCTGCTGTTTTGAGTCAAGAATGCCTTGGTCTCCCAGTCTTCCAGATTTTTCTTTCCCAAATTCTAGATCTCTTTTGTCTTCACAGTTGCCACACTTTTCCCAAACCACCTGCTTAGCGGATAAATGTAATCTGCTGGAATATACCCATAAATTTAAATTCTACCTCCAGGGTAAAAGCAATGCTTCCTGACAAGTATCGTTTCACGCTTCCACCATGCCTCCATCAAGAACTGGGCAAACGAGCTCATTGAAAATGAATTCAACCCACTTGCGCATCTACTGAACTTCCTTCTGAAAACAAGGATTCCATATGTTATCAGTGAGATCAACTTGGGAGCCCAGTCTGGAAAGCATGGAGGGGAAGGTCAAATGCTATGGAGTGAATAATGTGCCCCTGAAAAATACACATTGTAAATTCTAAACTCTATACCTGTAGGTAAAAGCCCATGTGGGAATGGGCTCTTTGTTATGCTAATAAGGCAGGTTCCCTGTCGGGTGTGCCTTGGGTCAGTCATCTCTTTTGAGATATCAAAGAGTAAAACAAGCTAGCAGAGGAACAATGAGGTAAGAGAGATGCCAAGACACTTGGGGTTCTCCCGTGAGAAAATAAATGTGTTTGTTCAAACCATCCACCTGTGGACTTTCGGTTATAACAGCACTAAATAAGAATTTTGTATCAGAAGAGTGGAGTAGTGCTCTAAGAGATACCTAAAATGTGGAAGCAGTTTTACAATTGGGTGATGGGTCAAGGCTGGAAGAATTTTAAAGTGCCTAATAGTAAAAAGCAAGCTTGCCTTGAAGAAATGGTTGGCAGAATTATGGACATCAAAAACATTTCTAATGAGTGCTCAGAGGAAAGTGAGGAGAGCTTCAGAGAAAATCTTTATCATCTCAGAGATACAGATAGTGCCTACCACTGAATGTGGCTAGTAACCTAGATGTCAAATGAGATTCGGGTAACACTTGAAAAGAAAACTATGAATATGTAGTTGGGAAATGGAGGGAGAATAATGCTTCTTATGTCCTGACAAAGAACTTATCTGAATTATGTTAAAAGCTTTGGTGGAAGGTAGACCGTTTAAGGGATGAACTTGGATATCTGACTGCTGAGATCGGGAAAAAGCCACATGATTTCTCCTTATCGTGAAATCGAAAGGAAATAAAGGGGCCTGAAAGTGAACTGGGCAAAATGAAATCAGAGCCTAGAGGCTTGGAAAAGGCTGTTGTACAAATTAAGAGCATGTGTCCCAGAATACTCATCAAGGACACGGCTACCCGATCTCTTGTGAAAAAAAATCAAGCCTGTGACGAATGGATCTAACTAAATACATAGGAAATCCATCAGCTTCCACTGAAGGCGTCAGAGAAAGACCACATAAAAGAGGGATCTCTAGTTACCTCTCTGGAGCCCTGGTGGTGTAGTGGCTTCACGTTGGGCTGTGACCTTCGAGATCAGCTGTTCAAAACTAGAACCGGCTCCACAAGAGGGAAGCCGGGCCTATTTACTCTTGTAAATAGTTAAGAGACTCAGAAAATCCATGGGGAGTTGCTGAGCCAGCATTGGTTGGATGGCCTGGAGTTTGGTTGGCTCTCCTGGTTACCTGCCTCTTGGAATTCTCTAAGCAGAAAGCAGGCCGAAGGAACTACCCAGATTGTTCCGCAAGAGAAGAAAAGGAGCGACTTAAAGAGCAGTAGGAGCAGCAAGGAAGCCAGGCCTTCTTGGTTTCAAAGAATGGGTCCTCTACCTCCTGGATCTCAAATGGTGCAGCCATAGCTTGGAAAGTTTCCAAAAGTCATAAATTCCCCAACTTGGTTCTAGAATGTAAGAGTACTGGTAAGGTATGCCAAGGGTATAGACTGGCCACCCAAAGCTGAGAACACTGAACCGTTAGTATACCCCAGGGACAGGACAATGGATTCTGCCCGTGGAAAGGATCACCGTTGGGATGAACAAGGAGCATTTAGCTGCCTAAAAGCCAGAGCATGGCTGACACCCCAGGGAAGCTAGAGGATGAAGCTGCAGTCTAGCAAGAAGGGACTTCCACCTAGAATGCAGAAGGCCTGGCCAGTCCCCAAAGGCTGGAGTGTGGGCACACTGCCCAGGTGGTCTTAGAGATGAGAGGATTGTTTTGGAGGCTGGAGGATGAATGTAAACTGTTCCACTGGGTTAGCTCTTCGTTCCCTCCAATTTCTCCCATTTGTACGCTTATTGCCGATTCCACCGCTGTAAGTGGAAAACAAGTAGCTTACAGTCTCGATCTCACAGGTTCACAGATCAAGAGGAATTTTGCCCCAGAATTAAATATGCTAAAAGCCTCCCCCGTATATGAGTAAGATGATTCAGAAGATGAGATTTGGGACTTGGAGCTGACTTAAGACATTAAGACATGGTGTGAGATGGGCAAGATGTCTTTTATGAGGCAAGGACATTACCTTTAAGGAGTCAAAACGCAAAAGGTTAAGACTTTATTAAGTGTGTTGTCAATCTTAACTTTCATGTCTCTGGCTACATTATCATTTGGGAATGGGTTGCCTTTGTTAGATTACTGGGAGTGAGGGATGTAAATATCATGTGTATCCTGAATGAAGATAGTCAGGACCCATGGAAATCTCCAGGGAAGTAGGACATAGGAGCAGAAGAGACAAGAACCTTCCTCCAACACTGAAAGCGAGACTCTCCCTAGAGCTGGCATCCTGAATTTGGACTTCCAGTCTCCTGACCTGTGAGGAAAGACTGGTTGCTTTAAGCCATGCACTTCGGTCTTTTTGTGATAGCTAGACTGGACAACTAAGTGACCAAACCTGCCATTTCTTCCTTACCTGCTCACTTTCTCTTCTTTCCAACTCTAACTCTCTCTCTCCCTCTCTCTCTCTCTCTCTCTCTCTCTATATATATA
Organism: Nesogale talazaci; assembly: GCA_004026705.1. Classification (NCBI taxonomy): domain Eukaryota; kingdom Metazoa; phylum Chordata; class Mammalia; order Afrosoricida; family Tenrecidae; genus Nesogale; species Nesogale talazaci. Next base: position 37,857 of record PVJH01009693.1, on the reverse strand, counting down.
TATATATCTATATATAATAATATATATTATTTATATATATTTAATATATAATAAATATAATATAATATAATATTAAATAATAAAAAATAATATAATATAGTAAACATAATATATTATATAAATTTATATATAAATATATATATATTTATATATATATATAAATTCAAGACTCTTGGGAGTTTCAGATAGAAGTGCTATCCTATTATGTCAAACCATTCAAGCCTGCGGCTGAACTCTGTAACTCGCTCAAACAAATAGGTTAAAATCCATGCTTTATCCCACACTATTCAGAAATAATGTGAGCGGAGGGGGAAAAAAAAAACCCCGCCAGAGATTTCATCCTCCCCGGGAATATACATTACAGAATGTAATTTGGCAGACTTCCAGGATCTTGTCTTAAATAGCTGTTGGGTGATTTAAAGAGATGAGTATTTTAGAGCCTTGACTTCTCTTTAAATATACACCATTTCAATGAATCCATTTATTGTAAATATCAAGGCATTGTGTTTAAAATTTCATACCTTAAAAAAAGTTCTCTGCCATTTCTCCTCAAACCTTTTAAGATATTTAAATGATTCTTAATTTGAAAAAAAAATACTAATCCTGGTGTTTAATGATGATAAAGGACTTGTCTATTTTTATAACAAATCACCAGAACAAAAAGCTATTATGGAGTAATTAAACACCACATTCAGCATAGATACAGAGAAAGGAAGGATTGCAAATTACTTTTTACAGCTTGTTCTGAAGTTTTCTGAAGTGGAACATACTTTAATTGTTAAGACTCCTCAAAGGTGTTAAAAGTAGTCAGGAAGGCTATATGACAACCTCCAATTCCAGGGCTAAACGTGTTAGATCTTGTGAGGTACTTCCTATTTCACATTCGTCTTAGGTCTCTGGCGAGATCCTGGATAATCCCACGTGAAGTTCACTACTGGAAAGTCTACTTTTCAGGGGTTTCCTTGCCGTGGGGAGGCTGAATGGGGACACAAGCTTCTCTGGCTGTCAATGAAGTATATTTATCTCACTAAGGTCAAGGACAAATTATTTTAATCTCAGGCCTAAGAGAAAATTCTAACTAGGCACATGTTTTTATTTCAAAGATATAATTATTTTTAATTGTGTTAGTCAGCTTTCGGAGCACACCTGGCCAAATGTAGGCATATTAAAATATAAAAACTCACTGCCCTTGGGAGTCCCCAGAATGAGTGCTCAGCATCTCAAGAGTAATCCAGTTCATGAACTAAGCAGACAGGCAGACTGCGAAGATACTGAAGAAGTTGACCTGGGTCCAGACCAGATGCCAAGTTTCCATAGTTGATGGCCACGCCATCTCCCCCTCTCATGACACTGCCGGTTTTCCACTGTTTGACTAGAATAAAGTGACCAGATTTTAAGTGGGACACCATTGACCAGGGGGTGGGGGTGGGGGCTCTTGATTAAAAAGTTGGTCTATATGGAACAACACAAATTTTTCTAGAACGCAAAAATTGTATTGTAATATATGTATTTTAATTTTTTGGGGGGGCATCACTGCCCTCTGGTGGTGGGAGTAGAGGCCCAGCCTTTGCTCCTGTGGAGCTGCTGCTGGAATGGAACCTCCATCCCAGTGGGCCACAGTCCCGGGCACAACCACTATGCCAGCAGGGCTCAGCCCTATGTATTTTAATTTTAAAATGCTGTGGGATGTAGTTAAATTGTTAAAAAGCGGGACATCTGGACACTTTACTGGAAGTATCCTAGACACTTTAGTAGTAGTAGAGCCTACCTGCCCTCTGTCACCTCTATTTTTCTTACCACTTCACCCAGGGTGATGACATTCTCAACCTCCCAGCATCCTCCTCCGTCAAGACCCTCCATCCAGCTCAACTGGGTTTCCATTTCAACACTGTGAAAATGAATTGCTCAGCCTGGGTTCTTTTACTGGGTTCTTTCTTGTTGTTGTTTTTCACATCTGCCCCAACACAAATTACATACAAAGGCTCATCATACACTGAAGGAAGAATGGGAAGCATTGTTGCTGTTTTTTAACTCCACTGCTCAGGGCTTTGGGGAAGAGTCTGTCATTTACTATAATCCACACTCCTTTCCTTGGACTGTGGGGGAAGCCACCTCAAATTCATTTTCTGGATGATCACTGAAGACAATTGGTTACACTGGTGCATAAACAAATGTGGCGAATAAAGCACATGGTGCCCAGCTATTAAAAGGTATAGCATCTGGGGTTTTAAAAGCTTGAAACCAAACAAACAGCCACCTAGCAATGAATAAACAAAGTTCACATGGAAGAAGCACACCAGCCTGTGTGATCATGAGGTATCAATGAGAACAGGCATCAGAAGTTCAAAAATAAATAGTTTCATCAAGGTAAAGCAGAGGGGTAGAAGTAGAGACCCAGAACCCATCTATGTTAGTCTGGGGAAAGTGGGGAAACAAATTTTATGAACACTCATTTTATAAGAGACTCATTTTATAAAATATGCAATTTATATGAAGGGTAATGGCACATTAAGCATCCCAACCCAGTCCAGTCCAAGCTCCTAAGTCTGAGATTAGACCATATGTCGGACATCGATCTACAAAGTCCTCTCAAACTCATGAAACACAAGCAATGATGCCTACTGCAGGAGGAATGCCAAATTAGTGAGCGTGTAAGCTTCTCAATGCTGTCAGGGGTCTCCATGCGGCTTCTCCAGCACTCAGGGTTGTATCAGGGTAGGATGATCCATGTGGCTTCTCCTCAGGGATGTCTCACAGGAAGCTGAGATGTCTTGCCAGCCAAGGCAGGGAGCTAGTTATGGCAGTTGCACACTCAACCAACCATCAGAGAACAAGGGACCAGACAACTAGAAAGGTGAGGCTCACCAAGCCATTTATCTCTCTGCCCTTCAATTCATCCTACATGTATTTATCGGGCAGGTTGGCACAATAAACCTTAACTATCACACCATCCTAGGAAACTGGACATTCCAGCACAGAGGGGCCACACAGAAGAGAAGATACATCCATGGGGCAGTATAGCACCAACAAAACACACACTTCTCTAGGTCCTTAATCCACACCCCCCCCCAACACACACACACACACACACACACACACTATTATGATCTCAGTCCTACTAGTCTTGTGTTGATACGTCCATATAGACAAGAGCTTTCAATTGATGGAATTCAGGCTAGACATACCCCTCAGGAACAGGAACAGGAGTAACAACTTCAGGAAGGTGTGGGAAGGGAAGTGTGAGAAAGGGGGAGGGCGAATGAATAGCAATAATGGGGAAATAGCCCATCTCAAGGGGGGTGAATACCAGGATGTGGGTGAAGGAATAAAAGGGGCAGTGTAAGACATGTATAATAACAATACATAATATACAAGGGTTCAAGAGGGATACAGGACAGGGGAGGGAGGGACAATAAAGAAACTGATATTAAGGGCCTCAAGAAAACAGATATTGTTTTGGAATGGTGATGGCAATATATGTATATACCTGCTTAATATAATGGATATGTGAAGTGTTAGATTAGATGTAAGAACCCCCAATAAAAAGGATTTATTGAGCAGTACACGGAAAAAAAGCATTTATTAATTTTAAAAAGCATGTTAAATACAAAAAAAAACAAATTTACAGCCTCAGAAACTATATAATGCAGTATTTTTTCATCTGTCAGTCGGAATTGACTTGAAGATACTGGGTTTAGTGAAACTTTTAACGTTTCAGGAAGAGCTTCCAGCTCTCGGAATTGATTTTAAATATTTAATTCATTTAGCCTTTTCAGGGTCTAGTGAACTAAAAGATAAGTGTAAAAATGGCATCAGCTCCAATTTGCATGGGGTATTATAACCTGGCACCCTAAAATCTATCTGTCTTATAAGAGTTACCAGGGGATCACAATAAAATGCAGATTAATACTCAATAAATCTGGGGTAAGCATGTACATTCCTGACAAGAGGGGGTCAAACCAGAGTGAACTCGTTGAAAGCCCTGGTTTTAGAGTCTGCCGAGCTCAGCTTAACTGTAAGACACACAGCAAATGAGCCCTGTTAAGGAAGGTTTCAGTTGGGTCCAACTGAATTCAACTTTGACCACAGGCAGTGGGCCTCCGTATCTAATTGTGCCTCCCCACTAAATCACTCTGTGGCCTTGGACACTTCTGGCCTAGCAGGACAACATAAACACACCTACTTTCTGAAGAAATACCCAATATCTTTGCTTAGGTCCAGGGGTCTGTAAAGGTCCACTGGATACTGCTAACCTGGTATAGCAAAACAAAATCCAAACGCACTGCCATCGAGTCAATGCTGACTTATAGAGAGCCCATAGGAAAGGGTAGAAAATGCCCTGTGTGCTTCCCAGACTATAATGCTTTACAGGAGTAGGAAGCCCCTTCTTTCTCCCACGGGATGGCTGGTGGCTTTGAACTGCCAATCTTGCAGTTAGCAGCTCAACTCGTAACCAGCACGTCACGAGGACTCTTGGGATAGAATTGGAAAATTTCAATACTGACCAACAGCATCCGCCACTCTTTCAGTAAGCAGGCAACCCAAACCAAGTGGTGCCCCCCTGAGCCGGCTAGCAAAGGATAAAGAAACAAAGATTAAAATGGCCACTGTAGTTGGCTGGAAAACATGTTTTCCAGATCCACAAGCTTCCTAAGAAATGTCCTTGGGGTCCATATTCTGTGGTTCTTAAACACTGAGCAAAAGAGTGTTGACAGCAGTTGATTGGACCTCCAAATATCTTGCCAACTTGTCTGTACAAAAGATCATGGTGCCTTGGAGCAATGAGGCACATCCCTGGTCACTGTGATCTACCACAGCACTTGGAAATCCAAACCAAACCTATGTTCATGGAGTCAGTTCAGATTCATGGCAAGCCCCTGCATTACAGAGTAGACTTATACTTCCCAGGAGGTCCTTGGTGTCATCTTAACGGAAACAGACTGGCGGGATGTCCTTCCACATATTTGAACCATCCACCTTAGGCTCATACCAAAGACTAAAGCCACAGCCGTTGAAGGGATTTGACTCACAACAGCCCCGTGCAGGGATTCAGAGACTTTGTCAATCTTTACAGGAGTGGATGATCTCCTCTTTCTCCAGCGATGAGCACAAGTCATTTGTTTACACCAAATTCCAAACTAAACTCAATGCCATCATCAAGTCAATGCCACCTCAGTGACCCTGCAGGACAGGGTAGAACTACCCCTTTGGGTTTCAGAGACAGTAACTCTTTTTTCCCCTCTTTTTTTTTTCTTGCATCACTGCCCTGGTGAGAGTAGGAAGCATACCTTGCTCCTAGAGAGCGCTGCGGGTTTTGAACTGTCAACTCTGTGGGCCGCAGCCTCGCACACAACCACTGCACCACCAGGGCTCAGCAATGGTAACTCTTTATAGGTAATGGGAAGTCCCATCATTTGTTCTCACGATCAACTACCTTGAAATTCTAACCCAAAGCAAGGACACTGATCTGATGGAGGCTGCCCCTACAAGAAGAGAGAGGGAAAGCGAGCATAACTCCACTCCAGGAGCAGTCCCTGCCCAAAGCTGCCAATGTTCACTTCCAGGCCTCATCCAAACCTTTCCCACAGGTCCTGAAGCCCAGGCCTCTGCCAGAAACCACAGAATTGGAGAGGACAATTTCCTTTGTGTAGAGAAAGGGGCTGAGGGTGGAAAATTCCCCCGCCACTCCCCCAAAGAGAATATTGCCAGTTTCTTCACAGACACACAAGGAGACAAGTGTAGACTGTTTCGTATTTAGAAAAGCAGCCAAGTAAGCACAGCTCACAATGAAGAAAAGCTAAATTAATATGGTCCCTGCCTTCCAGGAGGTTGGTAATATGAGGAAAAACAGACGCCAAAAGGAAGGAAAATGATTAAAAACAGACAACAGACAAAAGTAAGAAATAAATTCCACCAAGATCTATAGGAATGAAACATACCCTACGTGGACACCATATGACAGAAGCGGCAACTGTGGAGATCAGAGCACAACTGTTAGGGTTAGACAACACATTTGTTTAATCAAGAGAGGAACTGAAGATGGCAAATAAAGCCAATGGCACAATCTGGCCACCACCTCTGCCAGGCTTCCTGTCTTCCCTACAGAGACGTGAGCAGCCATTTCTTTGGGGCTTTGGACAGTGCTCATTGGTTATGTTATATTCGGGGAGCATCTCTGACCACAGCATTGGCTGCAGCCTGTGAGCATCTGTTTTCTCCAGGAGCCTGGACCAGGTTGCATTCAACAAAATTGTATTTCTACCCTACCTCCACAACAGCAGTCAGTAGAACTTTAAGCACGTCCTCTCTTGAGCCTCACAAAATGTGATGGAGTCAAAAAATATGGAAACTAGTGAAAGTCTTAATGTGGTGTGCATCCCACTTTTGTTCAGAGTATGTCAAATTCCCACACCCCTTTCACACAGAACTATGATAAGTGTCTTATGTACACGCATGCACAGACACACACTTGTACTCAATACACGCACCTATCTAAAGGAAATATATAGGTATAATGGATCAAGCACACTGCTAACTAAAAGGTTGACTGTTCAAACCCACCATCCTCTCCCACAGGAAACCTAGTAACCTGCTCCCATCAAAACTACAGCTCAGAAAAGCCTAGAGTGGAGGAACAGTCCTACTCTATCCTATAAGGTCTCCTTGAGCAGAAATTGATTCACTGATAACTGACAACAACAATAGGTATTTATCTAGGTGCACTTAACCAACTTTTTTTGTTATATATTTTGTTGCTGCTAAGTATAGACATAGCAAAACATACACCAATCCATCTGTTTCTACAATTGTAGATGTACAATTGTATTCTTTGAATACCTTTATTACATTTATGTTCTACGTCCTTTTCCAAGTTGTTCCCTGGAAACTCATTGCCCTCGAAGACTCCTATCTAATCTTTCAAGATGCTATAGTAACCGTGATTTAGTATAGATAGTTCTTAGAAGAGCAAAAAAACACAGGACATCCCTGTACAAAGCCTATGAAGTTGCCAATACCAGCAAACATCACACACCTCACCAAAGGGAAGCAGTTCCAGCCATCACTTTGAGGGTGAGTTAATTAATGGCCCGGGTAAGGAGAAAGGTTCTCTGGCCCTGTTCTAGACAGATAGTTTTTTACTACATTAGCTAAATTATTGTTTGGTTTTAAGAGACCTCAAGAGATATTTTTGATGAAAGGTTTAGAGATTATCTCAAAGCAATAATCTCAGGGATTCATCAGCCCCTATGACTCCAAGAAGTCTGGAGCCCATGATCATTTGAAATATGTTCCACATGTTCCCCCTTTTGATCAGGGACCTTTCATAAAATCTTTAATTAAAACCATGAGTCATAACTTGGCACCTTGTAGTTCTAGCCTCATGGTAAAGAAGATTTTGTTCATGGGGCAATGAACCACACATTCTCTCCCTATTCCAGACTCTCCTTCTTCTAACCATAGTTCCCACATGTAAACTTTTATTGTTTTATATGCAAATATTGGCATATTGCATGAGTATTTTGAACATCTTACTTCTCCATGAGATCATCACTTACAGAGTGGTCTCCTACTTTTTACAGATGTACAATATTTCACTCCATGAATGAAACACAAAATACTTGGTGGCATCTCTACTGATGGAGACCTAGATGCTTCCGTTCTAATAGTTTATATATGAAAGATACTCAAAAATACTAAGTGACTTGTCCAAAGTCACAAAGATTTGATCAAAAAATTAGTCTAATTTGTGATGATTAAGGTTATGTGTTCACTGGGTCAAGATTCTCAGTGATTTGGGAGTTGAGGCTCAGTAATACCGCATGATGAAGCCTAACACAATGTAATCATCTCCATAATGAGATTGGCTATGTGCAGCCAATCAATTAAAAGAAAATTTCCTTGACGGTGTGGGCTGCTTCCAATGTAAGTGGACACCGTGGAAAAGCATGCTTGATTTTTGCTGAGTCAGGATTCTCCACCTGGCCCATCAACCTCCCGTTCTTTGGTCTGGGGCTAACAGCAGGCCACATTGACTGCCAATCATGGGAGCTGTAAGACACCTGTCATAGGACTAACTGATCTTGGATTCATCCAGCTTTGCCATCATAGCCTATCAATGTCTTGGTAATATTGTATTCATCAATAGCCACAGGCACCTGTGTCAGGTTCTCCTGACCATTACTACTGGAATGCTTGAACTTCAAACTTACCCACTTCTACAAATGTGTGAGCCATTTTCTTGATATGTGTGCATCTGTGTAATATATATATACACATATATATACCAATATATACATATATATCAACAGGACCCTTGGTGGCATAATGGTTACGAGTTGGACTGTTAACAGCACAGTCAAAAATTTAAAACCACCAGCTGCTCTGTGGGAGAAAAACGGGGCTCTCTACTCCCCTAAAGAGTTCGACTTAGAAACACATAGTAGTTCGACCCTGCCCTATAGGCTCTATGTGAGTCAGAATTGATTCATTGATAGTGAAAACTACATATGTATATATGTATGTGGTTTTGCTTCTTTTGAGAACCCAGCCTAAGGCAATGCAGACATTGATTAGATTCAAGTCTAAGTTATTAAGGAATTTGCTGCTCTTATTGCCTGGCACTGCCATCAAATCAATTTCTACTCAGTGACACATCCAGAAGCCCCGGTAGTGTAGTAGGTTACTTCTTGGGATGAGAGTCAGTGGTTCAAACTCGTCAGCCACTTCATGGCAGAAAGATGATGGTAGCGAGTGACTAAACAACCCAATGTTTATCAGCCCAATGTTTATCCCTTATGCAATAGACCTTGAATAACTATTTGGCAAACAGAATAAGGAACCAACAAATCAAAAAACAGCAAAAAACAGCAAGAAGAGTAATTCTGTTCTCCCTTTCCTTCATCCCTCCTTGTATTCAACCCCTCCTTTTCTCTCTGTCCCACCAAGAGGCACTCACTCCCGCCTGCAATTATCACAGTGGTGGTGACGCAGATTGACTCCATGAACAAAAGAATAAGATGCTTCCCAGTCCTGGAACCTGTTCAGCTTCATGAAAACACAGGCCCCTCCGCTGACAGATGAGGTGCATTGGCCAGGAACTGAACCTGAGTCTCTAGCATGGACAGGGAGAATTGTACCTTGAGACTATCAATGTTATCACTTATTATCATGAGACCACCTGACATGATCCAAGGAGCAGAATAAAATGACTTTCAGTCATTCAACATCCTGCAAAGATCTGGGTAGTCTCATGTTCACTTCCTCCTACCCAAGCTCTGGAGAAAGCACACCAGTAACCTTCACCTCTTCCAGTCCAGAACTCTGCTATAACAAGGCCTCTAGAAAATAGGGGCACGGATTCCTGAGGGCAAGAGCACATGTGCCTAGATTCCCAGGCTCTCACTGCCAAACACCACCCCACCCTCCAGGGCTTCCCAGCCCCCGTTTCCTCTACAGCACCGACATTCTGGAAACTTTAAACTCTTTCCAAATGTGCCATAAAGCTGACACATGTAGGCTCGTTATTTACATTGTGTTTTACATTAAGCACAGTCTTTCAATAAATTTAACACCGGAATTATATACAACATTAAGTGCATTCTAATACAGCTGATTTCTTCGCAGGCTCTTAGGCCCACAGCTGCTGGGAAGGTAGGGCCGTTGACAAGAGGAAAGCTGTGTCTTAATGTTCCAGATCCCCGGAGAATGCTGGCCTGAAAGCTCACCTCCTGGTGACCTCGCTAGGTATCACAATGGTTTACTCCATCTGACTTGTGTTAGAAGACGGTTCCCAGGGTGGGCAGCCGCCCTTGGTCTTCAAATGATACAGAATGTTTGCCTTCAGAAGGAATAGACTTGATATCACTCAGCAGGGGGAGGGAGGGTGTCATGTCTATATACACATGTGATATACACCATTCCCTGGCCACCGTTTCTGTATATGTTCCATATACATGTGGTACTTCTTGGGGGGGGGGGGAGGCGAGTGCATCAGAAAAGGTAAAGCTTCCATCCTTCTGACACTTCTGACACTTGGTTGTCATGATTGATACTCAGAGATATTTATTTAACAAGGGCTCGGAATTAATTGGTTGTCATCGGCTCGGTGAAGGAAAATGCCCGCCACCATTCTTCTGATCTCATCCATTGAATCTATAATCGACGGAACACTACGGATTTGTCGGAGACAGAGCGCTTCAATCTCTTGCTCCACATTACAAGGTAAGCTCCTGATGCGCATGTCAAATGGTCAAAGGCTGGGACACACACACAAAAATCTGCTCTCCTCTTTATCCCATGCTTCAGACTAGCTGAGAAGCTCTGGGAGCACAGTGATTATACACCGGCTCCCCGGAAGGTGCACAGTTCAAAACCACGAGCTGCTCTGTTGGAGAAAGACGGGACTTTCTACTCCTGTCTGGAGTGACAGCCTCAGAAAGCCAAGAGGAAGTGATCCCCTGTCCTGTAAGGCCACTAGGAGTCAGAAGGGACTCAGTGTCAGAGAGCGGGTTCTGGATGACAGGCTTTTGAGCTATCCAATTCGCCGGCATGATGCCTATCACAGAAGAAGTCTGACCCACAGGGTTTTCAAAGTTTGATATCTTCACCGCCTGCTATGGAAGTGGAATGTCAGACCTTACTTCTGCACGCCCGTTGCATCTAACCCACTCTGTTCTTTCCGTCAGCCTCTGCACGCATTGATCATGCATCCTCCCCAGGGACTCTAGTCTATAGAGCAGGGATGCTCAACACGACGATCGTGATCTACTAGTTGATCACAAATGTAGTGTGGGTACATCGCATGGCATTAAACAAGTATCAATCCCATCACTTAACTGATATACAACACAGCCAATCGGATGCAATCTTAGGTGTCAAACGCCTGCGCAGGCAACTGCACTCAGTGCAGCAAAACTGACAAGCTAAGTCATCACCACTTTTTAGACCTTGGGTTCTTTTTCCCTTAAAGGTAAGAAATGGTATTAATATGAGTGGGGGGGAGGGGGCTGGGCCAAGTACCCAGTAGGTAATGACAACAAACACACACAGGTCACTGTGCTGTGTTGTGCAATATGGACTTATGCGGTTCTGCAAGGTCACTATACGTACATTGTACATATGAAGAATCCTCAGTGCATCTGTGAATAAACGTAATAGATAAAATATATGTTTTACATTTTTGTAGTTGGCAGGTCATTTGGACTTGATCCTTTTATGAGCAGTGCACATGCTGAAGAAGCGTGAGCCCCCCTGCGCTAGAGTGAGTGCTGACAAGTCCCCTAACACGAAGACACACTCTGCCATCTGCTCTTCAGTGCCCTCCACTGAGACCCCACGGAACTAAGTGGCACAGATGTCTCCCAGCAAGAGTTGGAGGAGCCCTTCCCCTGTAAGAAGCAAGCAGGAAACTGGATTTCACCAGAATGACCAGAGAGAGAGAGAGAGAGAGAGAGAGAGAAACGGTGACTGAGAGGATTCAGAGGAGCAATCATTGAGCACGCTCATAGGTTGCGAGTGTCTACACACTGTGCTGACAAACTCTATGCAAAGGCTGTGTCAAAACACCACCCGGCTTCGCATGACCTCGGCTCCACTGGTTTCAATGAACATCAAAATGCAGATCAGGACAGAACAATTTCTTGACATTTTTGTTTTGTAATTATTATTATCACAGCACAACTCCAGTGGGGCTTTGCCGGATATATATCAGAGGTGAAAAAATCTGTTTAAAGTAAATCATTAGAAAATCCCTTTCCTGTAGACGAGGCTGGAAGTGCAGTGTCTAAAGGTCTTTGGGGAAAATAAATAATGGAAATTTTGTTATTGATCTCATGCAGAGGCAGTGAATCTAATGAGTTATTGTTATTTTACCCACAGCAAATATTATGAGGTTCAAAATAATAACATTCAATTAAAGAGAGCAAGCCAGATAGGATGTAAGATAAAAACGTAATTTAACAACGAATTCCTTTCAGTTCTTCCTAAATACTAATTTTGTCTGGCATACGGGTAGGCTGAAATTCTGTTTAAAAAGTTGTTTCCCAGGCCACACTAATAATTAAAATGATTTCTATCTGGTGATAGACAAGTACCTTCTTCAACAAAAGGAGGTTACAGCTCTTTGTGAAAAGACCCATTCGATGTGGGTTTTTCAGAAACCTAACAAAACAACAGCAGCGCCCTATGGGGAGAGCCAAGCCAAACATTAACCCAAACAATTTTTTTTGAATTGTTAAATTTGAGCAAAATTGCATAAATAAAATTGCATAAATAAAATCTTGACAGTCTTGCACCCTGTCAGTGTGGCTCCCCGTTGCATGAACTGAAGCCCTCAGACCAAAAGATGACAACGGGTCCTGAGAGCTGAACCAGAGAGGGAAATCAGATTGCTTCGTGAAGAGGAAAGGCTACAGACAGGGGGTTGGTCTATTTCCCTAGGGCTCCTCTTTAAAAATAGGATATGACCGCATCTTAAGATGTTGTATCTGGTTTATCAGGTCACTTAAAAAAAAAAAACAAAAAGTGTGACTGAATTTTAAAGTTTGGAGAAGCAGCTGGTACAATGTATGTCGCCAGTACACAGCCAGCATGGTTTCCCCACGGTTTGACCTCTGCCTCCCACCACTGCAACCCACGTGCCCTGCTGCCTGGGTGCTTGTGGAAAGAGAGGACCCGCTAGCACCAAGTGAGATGACTCCTCTTGGTCCTTCCACCAGCCTTCATGCCGATCAGATAATGCCCCATCCATCTCCCTGTGCAGAGGACGTCAGGACTGTATACCTGCCCCCCAAAGATGATTTTCCTTCTCATTAACCGTAGCAAATGCACATTTTCCAAGAGGAATATTCTTAGGAGAGACTTCTCTTCAAGAAGGCAGACCACTTCTCAAAAACAAAAGAAAACAACATCAAAACGGGGCTAAAGAGTAGGTGGGCGCTTTGAACATGTACCACCAAAGAAAGCACTTGGGCAGGAAGTAAAGAAAGCCCCCCGGTAGGTGGGACGTGCTCCTCAACATTAGACAAGGATGTCCCTAGAACCCACAAGTTCTCTGCCCTCCTTCCACCCTACAAAGTCACTGTGAAGGCCCCACATGCTTCACTCACCCATTAACCCCCGGCCTACTGGCTACAAGAAAGGGGGTGCATCTTACAATCTTAGCCACCTGTGCACTCCATAGATACATAGCACCCAACTAATGCCTACCATTCAAGAAAAAAATAACAACATAACACACAAAGCATTCCCTGTAAGTCAGGGGATGACCCCAAAACAGAGGCTCTCAACCTGTGAGTCAGGACCCCTTTGAGGGTCGATCAACTCTTTCACATAATGGTAGCAAAATGGCAGTTTTGAAATAGCAACAAAAAAACTTGTATGGTTAGGGAGAGGTCACCACAGCATGAGGGACTGTATTAAAGGTCCGCGGCATTAGGAAAGTTGAGAACTATTGCCCTAAAACATCCTCATCTTCAAGACAATATTTTAAGGGAGGTACAATGAAGGTCATCTCATTTTACAGGTTAAGAAAAAGAAAAACCCAGGCTTCACGATGAGAAAGGGGGGGGGGGGAACCTCACTGCCATCGAGTCAATTCTGAGTCAGAACTGTCCCTGTGGATTTCAAAGTCTGTAAAGGAGTAGAACGCCCCATTGTCCTCCCACAGAGCGACTGGTGGTTTCAGGCTAGCGACTTTGTCGCTAGCAGCCAGAGGTTAAAACTGCTGGATAAAAAGGCCTTGTGGAACTGGGATCCCAGAACAGACCGTCCACTGCAGACCTTGTGTTTGCAACCACTTCTGAAAGGGTTTAACAGATGGATGAAATCACTATTTCAAAGACAAGCCTGTACTTAACCTGCACCTATCTTCACATAATGGAGAATACATATTTCACAATGCATTCGATTTACAGAACGCATGTTTTTAAAAAAATAGTAATAAAGATATTGCCAGGGGAGTGAAAGAAAAACTTTTCAAATCGACAGCCAACTGAGGGCGGGGGCTGCAATTCACACATTTCCAAGAACCTGTCACCAAGCGCGTCATGATCCCCATGCTGTGGTCCAACTAGGCTGTGAGCATTTCAAATTGCCTGGAAGAGGCTGAGAAAACAGAGGGGCCTTGGAGGGCCTGAGCTGTCCAAACGAATCAGCACCACACCATTCCTCGGGCCCTCCGACGCTGCTGCTTCATCCTGATGCAACAATGCAGACTCCCCAGAGGCTTGCCCGTGACCCTCCTCCCAATACCGGCCATCACCGTGTTAGCATCCTCCACAGATCCAAGCCACCACCCCCTGGGTCCTTGTACATATTGCCACAGAGTGCTGATGAATTTGGGAGTGAAATGAAAATGCCCTGGCTGAGGTTCCACGTTGGCAGTAACCAGATGCTCATCAGAAACAGGTACCATCTGGGCCTGATGGAGATGGTCAGATTAGATTTTTTTTTTCCCCCAACATGGAAATATTTGCTGTCTGCTTCCCAGCTGAGTTGTGATTTTTCGGGACAGGTGGAGACCAGAGCTTTTTTATGTGTATGCAGGATTCATCAGCACTGTTCCGGCTCCTGCTCCATTTGCCCTCCTGGCAGGCTTGATCCACAAAGAAGCTTAGCGCTAAGAACCAACTGGAACATAACTTCCTACCCAGCCCCTTGCACCAGGAGATGCCAGGTGCTACACAGAGACCTGACAGTCAGTGCAAGTGGCCCTGGAACTTGCTGCTCCTGTAAAGAGTGAGAAGCCCAGTTGCGTTGCCCGCAGAGGTTGTTCTACACTGTCCTGTGAGATCGCTGTGACCATTGCATCGTGACTCAGTAGCAATGAAACTCAAGCACATGAGAGTGACGGTCTTCAAAAGCAGTTGTTTCCATAAAAGAGACTTTCAAAAAGAAAGAGGTTGTCAATCAGACAACAGCTGTGTTTACATATAGATGTGAACTGGAAAACTAAGGTGATTATTCAGAAGAGCCCAATCAAAACATCCCCTTAACGGAAATATACAGAAAATTAAAGAGATAGCAATACGGGAAAATTCGTATTGTTTGGGCTTAAGGTAGCCAGATAATGGTTTCATCTATCCACTTTTCTTGTTTAGACATAGCCTCCAGCCCATTCTGGGAGTTGACAACTGGAAATACAATTATTTGCAGATGCACATGGTTAGGGACACAAGTGTCTATGGTTATAATTACGTGCAGATGTAACTCAGTATAGACCAGAGTCGAGTCTGAAGTTCTCGGAGCCTATTTTGAAAATCGGACTAAAAACAGAGATAATTCCCCTTAAGCCCCAGCCTCGGCAAAAAAAATCACTGAAGCATATAATGATATATCTGTCTCCCCCCAACTGAAACTAATTCATATGCAAGAAAACATGTCCTTAAAACTGTTTTGACTGGCTTATTATGTAAGGAGACGTGGAATTTATAACAATACAGTTTTTGATGACAAAGAGCCCTTTGAAAACCCACCCTCTTTTTGCTTCAGAAGCCAAATTCCCATCAAGTGTGTTTTCATAAATCAACTTTAAAAACTGGTCCCTGATAAATAACACTCTTATTACCTGGATTTTTAAAGATGTGCACTGTTTATCCACCTCCCCAAACCAAGGCTCATCACTTCTTATGTAGTATTTTAAATTTGACTCCACTGATGACCTCTAACTTTAACTTCTCCTTAGAATATGTCATCCAGCTGCACAATCTATTTAAATATTTGCCTCACAAAGGGGAAGCAGAGCATGCCACTAACGCAAGTTCAGCCCCAAACCATAAATTTGTGTTAATTAAAGATATTTGATAAGTACGCGTGCTGAAAGAAATGACGAGGGGAAGGGTGCCAGGAGAAGAGTTATCTTTTGCAAAGAAATTAAAATTCGAAGAAAGAATTTAACAACCCAATGGCCTCTTAAACCCTTCTGTTGGAGTCCTTGTCTCTAAGCACACAAGTTAAAACATGGTGCTTCTTGGTCAGTAGGGTAGCCTGAATTAATGCAGATATGCTTACACACACACACACACACACACACACATACATACATACATACACCCCACCTCCCCAGAACAACAGAGAAAATACTAAATTTATTATAATGGCAATGGCATTTTTGCTTGGGAAAGCAAAAATGAACAAGAGAACCAGGAACAGATCTTAAAGCAGTAATTTTCAAACTGGGCTCCCATTCAGATTCACCCAGGAGCTATAATAAATCCCTGAGTGGAGTCCAGGCATCAGGAGGTGTCAAGGGATTTGCATGATTCTGATGTGTGGCCCAGTCTGACGGTGCCATACCAAAGCAGCCCTGCAGACCCTTGTCCAGGAAGCTCTCACAGAGCTCCTTGCATGAAATCAGCATCCCAGAAGGTCTAGGTCTTGAAAGTGCACCAAAGAAACTCTTCTCACTGGCCTGGAGACAAGATGTAGAAAGAAACCTGAAGCCCCTAAGAGTATTTCATTCCAGAAACATTTCTCTCACGATGTGGGAAACTCCAAACTACATTATTAACTAAAAAATGATCCAGAACCGAAGAATCTGTAGGGACCAGCCAAGCAAACAGAGATGGGTTACTTCTTGGGAATGCTTCCAAGACCATCTGGAAGACTGCTAGACCAAGCCAATGCCACTGCAAAATGAACTTAGTCAAGACATTCAAGTATACACACACACACACACACACACACACACTGTGATGTCAATGCTGCAGAAGCAACAAGCAGAAGAGTCCAAAAGCATCGCAATCTGATATAAGACACATAGTCCATAAGAGTAAAGGGATACACACAATCCAAAGCACCAATGATGTAGGAATGGCTAAACAAATTCTGGCACCTTCTTTGCACAATGGAGTATCATGCACCAATAAAGGACATGGATGACTCTGTTACACACTATGAGAACATCATGCCTAGCTAAGTTAGTCCATCTTATAAAGATAAATACTTGATGACACCATTATTATAAGGAAAAATTTTTTTAAAGAAAAATGGTTTTCACACCAAAGGTTAAGGTTTTGAACATTAAGAGAAGACCAGGGATGAAGATGAGGGCAGGGAGAGGGGAGGGACAGGAAATTTTGGAGGGAGATACGGAGGAAGGAAAAGTGTTGGGGGCAGGGAAGGGACACATTTATGGAGTATTTGACTGGATATACCGACTGATTTGATTTGATGCAATGGGCTCTGGAACTACACATAATAGGCTTGGTCTTTGAAAACAAAGGAAAGAAGGAAGGAAGGAAGGCGGGAGGGAGGTGGGGGAGGAAAGAAAGGAAAGGAAGGAAGTTAAAATTTTAAAAAATAAAGAGTGAAGGCTCACAGCATTAAAATTTCTTGAGATTCCTTCTCAGATCTAAACGTTGGACTGAGTGGCTGTGAAAGGAGGAAGAGTGAAACTGACATCAAGATTCTTCAGTGTCAGACATGGCCATTGCAAACAAACAAACCAAAAAAGATATGTACAGGGGGTTTCAAAGAATTCCTGTAAGAATCCCATTATCTTTTAACTCTATTTCCCCAGAACTTTTAAAAGTCCCCTCATCTGTTCAATGAAATAGAAGACATAGAAACCAAAGAAAACACCTGGGGGGCGGGAAGAGTGAGTTGGGGGGAGATGACAGAGATTTTTATAAGTGGGAATTCTAAAAAATAAAACATGTACCTGTCAAAATAAACCTTCACAGATGAGTTCAAGGAAAAAAAAGAAAAGGAGACCATGACTAAGCCAGAGATAAAGAAGAATCCAAATCAATGATAGAGGGAGGGTATAATAAATTGTAAAGGAAGTTGGATGGAAGTGTTGAGGGAAGAGCATTGCAATAATAGAAGATAATTAGAAGAGACACTTGCAGAATTTTCCAGAATTAGACAAAGATGAGTGGTCAGATAGGAAGAAGAAGAAATGTAAACCTCATGCCAAACAGGGAATTAAAGACGAAATCACATCTAAATTTTCATGAAAAGAGTGACTCAAACAAGGAAATCTTAAACTACTAGAAAGTTGAGGGTTTCTTGTAAATGCTCAAAGAAACAATCACACCACAGCAACCTCCCGCTGAGCAATGGCAGGTGCCATCCAATGGTAAAATTACACTGTACAAACAATGGAGAAAACACCAAACTAGAGTCTGAAAGCCTAGTTAAAGGTCCATGAAGGCTGAAGACTAAATGAAGATATTTCCAACGTGTAAAGACATTGAAATACATGTCTCACAAAAGAAGTGGATCCGGAATATACAAAGAACTCTGAAAACTCAACGATGAGAACAAACAACCCAACTGGAAACTGGATAAATGATCTGAAAAGACAGCTCTGTAAATACGCACACGACAAACTGATCCACACACAGGCCATTGTTTTCGGTATTGCTGCTGTTGCCCTGCGTGCCCCTGAGCTGATTCTGATGCACAGTAACTCACTGTGACAAAGAAGGGTCCCCAAAGGATTTTGCAGGCTGTAATTTTTATGGAACCCAATTGGCCAGTCTTTTCTCCCGTGGAGTCACTGCTGAGTTCAAACCTTGGTGCCTTGCAGCTATCAGGCAAATGTTTAACCATCGCACTGCCAGCACTCCTTGCACATCTATTAGATCGAAATCCAAAATGATGTGATATCAAAAGCTGGTGAAGATGCTGCAGAGATAAACCTCATGCAAGGTTGTGAGAATACAAAGTGGTGCGACCACTTAAAAGAGACTTAGGCAGAGTGTCACAAAAGTGAACATCAGCTTACCTTACCACATGGTCCAGCAATCATGTTGCTTAGGGGGATGCACAACTTACTTGAAAGCTGTGCCCACGCAGAAACCTATACATAAGTGTTTATAATAGACTTATTCATATCTGGAAGAGAGGGAGAGAAGCAAACAAAACTTGAAGGAAGGTATCCTTCAATAGTGAATGAATAAATTGATTGTGGTACATTCAAACAAGGGACTTATTCAGAAATAAGGGGAAAGCACTGTCATGCCACAAAATGATATGGAACCTTAAATGGTTGGTGCAGATTGGAAAGAAAAAAAATGCCTGTATGAGTCCAGCGATGTGACATTTTGGAAAAAGCAAAAGTACAAAGACAACTTAAAAGCCCACTGGTTGGAGGAGTGGAGAGAGAAGATATACACTGATAAAGCACAGGGATTTTTAAAGAAATGAATATATTCATTATATCTTGTAATTATTTAAACATAAAAAATTGAAAATTAAAACAGCAATGAACTATCACTGCACACCTATTACTGTTACCATCATTGTGGGGTCTGGGAGTCAATGCTAATTCATCAGACTAAAATGGTGAGTACATGACATTGCATATTTGGCAAAGCCCAGAGAACTACAATCTAGAGTTGGAAGCTACAAAGTTTGGTGAATAATGAAGTATCAATATGGGCTCGTTATTTGTATCAAATGTACATGAGCAAAACAAATACTAATAGGGAAAACTATATGTATGTTGAGGCTATGGAGGATAGGACCTCTCTGTAGTCTCAAGTCAATTCTGTGTATTTAAAACTACTCTAAAACATAAAGTCAATTAATTAAGGGATTAAAAATATCCACTTTATTCATACAATCACAAAAACCCGGTGAAATCTATCCCAGCAACAAGAACACACACTCCAGAGAAGCTTACAAAGAAAATGATGTAGAAGGTTGGTCAATCAAGATCTTTCAATACACAACATCTAAGATAGGTAAACCCTTTGGAAACCGTAATGGGAGTAAAGATTCCCTGAGAGCACAGGAAGAGAGGGGAAGAAGGGGGAAGGTGGAACTGATAGCAATGATGAATGTATAACCCCACTCAAGGGGAACAAATAACAGAATTGTAGCTGAATGGATACATGGGATGGTATAAGATATGACAATAATAATAACAACATATTTAGGGTCTATGGGGGTGGTAAGATGAGAGAGAGATGATATAAAAGGGTACTAATATCCATCTGGGGTCTTAAAGAGTTGAAGATAAACAAGTGGCCATATAGCTGAGACAAAACAAAGCCCACATGGAAGAAGCACCCCAACCTGTCCCAACATGATCACTGTAGACAGAGCAGGTGCATAAGTGGTGAAGAAAGCTGATGGTGCCCGGCTATCAAGTGATACAGAGTCTGAGGCCTTAAAGGCTTGAAGATCAACAAGGAGCCATCTAGAATAGAAGCAACAAAGCCCACATGGAAGAAGCACAGCAGCCTGGGAGATCACAAAGTGTTGACGGGATCAACTATTAGGCATCAAAGAACAAAAAAATCATATCATTGTGAATGATGGGGAGTGCAGAGTAGGGATCCAAAGCCCATCTGTAGACAACTGGACATTCCCTCACAGAAGGCTTGGTGAGGGAACAAGGTATTAAAGGTGCAGTGTAGCAATGATGAAACATACAATGTTCCCCTAGTGTTAAAAGCTTCTTCTTCCCTCACCAATCATGACTTCAATTCTGCCTTAAAAATCCAGCTAGACCTGGTACAGATAGGAACTGGAAACACAGGAAATCCAAAACAGACAAACCCCTCAGGACCAGTGGTGAGAAGGGCGATATTGGGAGGGTGAAGGGAAGGTGGGGTAGAAAGGAAGAACAGATTGCAAGGATTTACATATAACCTCCTTCCTGGGGAATGGACAGCAGAGAAGTGGGTGAAGGGAGAAATTGGATGGTGTAAAATATGGTAAAATAATAATTTATAAATTATTAAGTATTAATAATTTATAAATTATTAAGGGGGAGAGGTGAGCAGGGAGGGGGGTGAGAAGCAGATACCAGGGACTCAAGTAGAAAGCAAGTGTTTTGAGGACGATGAGGGAAACAAATGTACAAAAAGTCCTTGACACAATGGATGTATGTGTGGATCATGATAAGAGTCACACGAACCCCAGTAAAATGTTTTTTAAAAAGGTGGGGGAGCTAATATCAAAGAGTACAAGAAGAAAGAAAATATTGAAAATGATGATGACAGAAAAAGAAAATGAAGATGACAGCAATTGTGCAATTATGCTTGATCTAATGAAACAATGGATTATAATAATATCTGGAAGAGCTCCTAATAAAATGTTTAAATAAATAAAATGTTGGCCCATCAGAAGATGAAAAGCTCATTTTGGAGGACTTAAAAACAAATGGAAGTGTGCATCCACTTATAATGGTGCATGATGGACTGCATCTCAATGAAAGTCTTTGTTTTAAAAAAGAAAAAATAAATAAATGTAGGTCCCCCCTAGTTCAGTAATTCTAGTCTTAAAATACACAACATGTATTCATAAGGAGATCCAGTAAGAATGCTCCTGCAGCATTGCCTCTAGTTTCAAAAACGAGGAGACCATCTCGTACCCACCAAGAATGGTAGCCATGAAAACGTGTAGGTGGGAAAGGCACACAATAGGAACAGGAGGAACAAGAGCTTAATGAACATTGCTTTCCAATGTTGTTGGAGCAAATGACCTTTCAGAGTTGTTGCTAATGGCCATCGAGTCAACCCCCACTCACGAAGACCTTTGACACGATTATAAGAGACTGAAATGTTGTCCAGGCATGAAATAGCTGCTCGATCATCATGATGAGTGAGTCCACTGTGTGGCTATTGGGTCAATTCATCTCATTCAGAGTCTTCACAAGATATTTCATGGGCTCCTCCCTCATTTCTCTGTGATCTTGGGTCAATTGTCATCCTATCTATGAGGCCTTCCTCCATCTACAGTTGTGCTCATTCCTTTACTGCTGTATCCCCACGACCCTCCTCTCTCGATCTCATTTTTAGGTTCAGCTGTCTCCTATACTAGAATGAAAATTCCTTGAGCGCAAATAATTTTTCTGGTTTGTTCCCCATTGGATCCACCACATACAGAACTATACTGGTGCCAAGAAGGCACTCAGAAAATATGTGAGTAAGCTTCCATTTCTCCTGAAACTCCCCTCTAAAAATGGTGCCAACATAACAGAGCGGTGAATCTTGCTGTATACAGGGGCAGAGGTTGCACACAAGATTGAACAAAAGTCAGAACCTATTGGCAGCTAACAACAAGAAGCGTGAGGATTCTGGATGGGAGGTACCTGGGCATCTGCTTCTATAATCTGGACTTTTTTGTGTGCTGCACATGAAAGACTCATTTCTAGCCAAAGCTAGGAGAGCTGATAGCAGGTTCCACTGGCTGAATCAGACAGGGTCCATGGGTATGCTCCTCTGCCAGGAGGGTGCTCTGGGTGCAATGAAAGTTGGGATGACCAGGAGGCTCATGGGAAGGTTGCCTTTCACTCAGTGTAAGTTTCTGAACAAGTCCCTTGCCATCTCTAGACCTGAGTTTCATGATACATACAGCATGACAAACTGACCCCAAAAAGGGTCAGTGGAAGAGATGCCACACTTTTCTAGAGTCCTAACGCAGCCTGAATGCATGAGCTCCCACAAGGGTTAGAGGAGCCCAGTGGAGAGGGAGCCAATCTCAAGAGAACCTCCTGTTCCTGACAGGTAGGCAGCTTCAAGAATTCATGGCAGATCTTCTGCAGTTGAACCAAGAGATCCCTCAAGCTTCTTCCAGCTCCAAATTCCCTGGACTTCATTACAAACTCCCTTGGATCATAACATCCCCACAGCTGAAGAAAAATCAAAACAACGGAAAGCAACTTCCTTTGGAACTGTGGAGTTCACACAGAACGTTGCCCCTCATCATCTCCAGCAAGCCTTGCCAACAAATCTGGGAGGAATCTAGGGCAGCTGTGAATATTACCCACATTTCAGAGTTGAGAAAATTGAGGTTGGGAGAGTTCAGGGTCTGCCTCTGAGAAAAGGGTTCTGTTTCAAAAGCAAGTGAGTTCCATCTCCCGTCCTCACCCTCTGTACTCAGGGACCTCTTTGGCCAGATGGGTGTAGCTCGTCCTTCTCAAATATGGCAATGACGACAGTGGGCTGAGAAAACAACTGAGGCCCTGCAGTCCTTTCCATGGTGCATTCCGACATTAAGGCACACAGGCAAAGTCCTGTGGGCTCCTCCAAGGCTGCCTTCTGTCCTGGCCAGCCCAGCCAACTCCGAACCAGCCCAAGATGACTTCTCCAGAGTCATCTCACAACAACTTCGCACCTCAACTACTCTCCCACGCCACTAGACCTTGGACTTTCGCTGCCTGGGCCACTCTTCCTGACCTTCTCTGCCTCCTTACCTGACTCTATCCTTCCTCAGGGACAACCTCCTGGAAATCCCTGGCCAAGGCTCCCTGTGAAAGCCCCTTTTCTCACTCAGCATCATCTAGGAACCTGTGTCATTATTTGATGAACATCTCTCTCCCCTGCTAGACTGCAAGCCCCATGAAGGCAGCGCTAGGTCTGCCTTTGTTCACCTGCTTCTGTTGCCCATTAGTTACCATCAAGCCAACTCTGAAACTCATGGAAATGTCACGCTCAAGCAGGGTGTTATTCTTTAGTAAATGATCTTTTCCATCACAGCATACCCAGCATACCCAGGGATGGAGTGTGCAAGCCTGTGAGAGCAGAGCTCCCTTTAGACTCATTTGCTTCCACAAGGGGAGAACAGAAGGCTGTTAGGGGATATTACTGTTGACCTTGACAGTGACAGTTTCATCGCCATGTGCACATCCAGGAGCTGCAGGTTAGGACGTCATGTTCTTCGTGACAGCAGGTGCTGGAAATCTGTCCTACCTCTGAACCTCTCAACTCAAAACTTAAATCTATTCTTTCTTGCATCCAAGCCTGTTTGAGGGGAAGTTCGCTGTCATTCATAGGGAAAGCACATTCTAAGAGATGCACATCCCTAAATATGATTGTCGGCTTGATTTTATACACTTCGGTCCTGTTTTCACGTCCTGGCTTCTGCTCCCAAGATTGTTTGTCTAGTCACTAATCCATTTGGCAAATTTAATGCCTACGATGAGATTGTCTAGGTTGAAGAACAGAGACACAAACAAGCAAACAAGGTCCTTGCTCTGACGTGAGTTAACGTTCTAGTGAGAGAAACAAGTACATCCTTGTCATTTGGGAGATTGATCAGTTCTAGGGTGATAAATAAATAGAGAAAGGGAATAAGGATGGAGGGGAAGGGTCATAGTGGGTTCTGGATTGAAAATGACAAGGAGAAAGGAGGTGGTCATGTGGACATCCTGGAGAAGGTCATTGCAAACAGTGGGCATGATGCCAGAGTAATGTCTGCAGCAACCTGGCTGATATGTTTGAGGAGCAGAAAAAAGGAGTCAGAGTGGCTTCAGAATCTCTTCATGGGAAGATGGTGAGGCCAGAGAAATGGGCAGGCATTGCCTTATTTAAGGATTCTTCTTCTGATGACAGTGCAGATGACAGCAGCCAGAGTCTTTGAAGCCTCTGCTCCCCAACACCCCCATCTTCATTCTACCCCACCCTACACACTGTCCTTCAGGCCTGTCTTAATTGACCATAATTCTGTATGGCAGCTGAGTAGACAAGAAAGAGCATTGGGACTCACTTAAGAACCAGGGTTTCTCCTGGCAAGTCTCTTAAGCATCCTGGTCTTCAGTTCCATCCACTATGCATCCTGTAAGAGCCTGAGCTTAGAGACCACAAAGACTCTTCAACTCAGGGATTCTGAAAGTCTTCTCCTCTCCCTGGTCTTTAAGAAATGCGGGGAAGCACAGGGAAGCGTGGGCTTCACATAAGAGAGAACTGTCGTTAAGGAAGCCTTTTTCAAAGCATATAACCAGAGTCCACCAGGGCTGAGTTCATCGCATTGGGTGACACCTGCACATAGTCTCCAGTTCACGGAGCTTTTATGCCTAGCTCATGCCACAAAACTCTGGGTGAGGAAGGGCAGGTACGTGGACTCCTCAAAAGCAGGTGCGGTATCCCCTGTGGCCCCCAGGAACCTTAGGACCAAAGCTCCGTACTGACCCCTAGTTGTGGCCTTGCCTCCAAAGCCTGCAGTGGGGACCAAGGCAACAAAGTAGGAGGCTCCAAGCATGCTCCCAGTTGTAGGGGAAAATGTACCAACATCTGGCTGCCTTTGGGGCCTTGGCAAGCTCACAGCCATGTTCTGTAACCAGCATGGGACAAGGACAGTTCTTCCTTGTTATTGAGATCTCAGTTCAAGCCACTTGCTCAAGAGGCCCTCCCTGAATCTCCTGCCATCCTCTCCCCTCTATGCTTCATGACAATGGTTTGGTTTTCTCCTTCAGAGGACTGACTGCCATCAAAAACAGCTTGTCTCTTAACTCCCTATATCTGTCCTTCTAGACAGCCCTGGTGGCAGAGTTAGGTAAGGATTGGATGGCTGACCACAATGTCTGCGATTCAAACCCACCAGCCACTCCAGGGGAGATGTTGAGGGTCTGGTCTCCTATAAAGAGTTAGAGTCTCAGAAACTCTACTCTGATTTGCTGTAAGCCAGAATAGACTCAATGGCAGTGACTTTCACTTTTTCATTTATCTATTTATTTTGGTAGCACTGTGGGAGGATGAACTTTGGCCAGCACAAGGTCCATGGTTCAAGACCACCAGTGTTTTCTCCTGAGAAGGGTGAGGTCATATGCTTCCATCAAGATTTACATTCTCAGAAACCCCCCTCTAGAGTTGATATGGGTCAGAATCCACACTACGGCAGTGGGTTTGGGTTCTAGATGATTTAGCTCTACGAGGGCAGCATTGTGTTGCCCATGTCCTCAAGTCCCATTGTCATTCCAGTATATTCGAGGTTGGCTCAGAAAGTATTTGAGGGACTAAAGTAGGATGTTAGTCAAAGAGCCTTGGGAGAACACAAAAGAGGATAGAGTGAACCAGAAGTGAACAATACCTGGTGTGGGAGTCACATAATCTGCTGTCAATTTGAGAGGTTTAAGAGTGAAGGAGTGGAGTTTAGTCAGTCATTTGGTTCAGAGCTTGATGACCTCCTTTGTAGGCACAAAGGAGATAAATAGCTCGAGGGAGGTAGGACACAAGCTCACTCCCTGGGAGACATTGCATCTGACACATCGTGATACTAGTGCCCGAGCTGGAGAAGCCACATGGTGACCCCTGCCAACTCTGAGATGCTTCCACTGCCACTAGATCCACAAAACTTTCTACCCACTGGTCTGTGATGGTCCTGCATTTGGCATCATTGCATGACTCTGAAGAGAAATTTGTAGACTGGTATCAGACATAGGGGCTAATAGAATGATGGACTTGATCTGGACTGAGCTAGGATGTTTTCTCTATATTTAAGTGCTGTTATATATAAAGCTCTTTCTTATACAAGTATAAGTGTATATGAATTTGTTTCTCTAGCCTACTCAGATGAACATACCTGGGAAACCACCGGATTCAACACAGCCATCTTGACAATCAGACAGCACACCTGAGGTCAAGGAGGGGAGTTACCGAAACCCCAGACACCTCCCTCACAGAACCATGAATATACGAAATCCATTATTTCACCATTCTAACATAGATGGAGCCCTGCACACTCTGTTTCGCCAAAGAGGGAAAGCAACTCATTTAGAAAGACGATCAGAAACCCAAGGAGTCCCTGGGGTTGTGAAATGAAGGCATTTGGTTGTACATCCAAAGGTTGTCCCCCTAGTGGCACCTCAGAAGAAAGGCCTGGTGATGTATGGCTGAAAAAAATCACCCAGTGGAAACCCCAGAGACCACAGCTGCATGCTGGCTGACATGGGGCCGCCATGAGTGAGCACCCACTGACTGACCAGTGACTCCAAGTCTGATGTCTGCCACACGCAAGCACTTCCCAAGTCCGGCGCCAGCGTGCAGAAATTAAATACTGCAGCCACGGTATTATTTCACTCCTGGAAGTTGTTCAGGAAGTAAACTTGGCAAGTACCAGCCTCCCACCCGCAGCACATGAAGATTCATGGCAGGGAGGCAGGTGAGATGGTGCCGAGCCCTTAGTCAGGGATCAGAAGGTAGAAACACCAGAGACTTCAGAGTTATGAAAGGGGGCCTATTTCGGAGAAGGGGATTTAGATGGAGAAGAGTGGATGAAGGGGCAGAGGAAAGGGGGAGCGCAGGCAGCCAACTAGGGAGCCCTCTGGTCCTTCAGAGTTGTAAAAAGCAGCCCTGAAGCAATGGAAAACCACAGTCGGTCTTTTTCGAAAATTACCCAGCATAAAACTCTTGAGTGTACATGCTTCTATTTTAGGATTTTCTAAACAACGTTTAACTTGGCTTGGGTTTTCCATCTGGGGTAAATATTTGCTAGTCACTGCTGGCCCATATCAGAGAGCTTATCTAAGAAGCTGGGTCGTGCTGTTCTGAGGACAGAAGTTCTCGTTTCACAGAGGAGATGTGCCCTGCGTGTAAAGCCACAAGCACTTTGTCTCCTTCCCTGGGACCCCAAGGGGTTCCCACACAGCCAACTGGCCCAAGGATCAAGCTGGCAGACCCCGTGGTGGGGCTGCATCTCAGCATGTAACCAGTAAATGCACGAAGAAGTCTCCAGACATCAACCACGAAGGCCGATGTGTGTCTTCACAGCCTCGACTATAGGAAGATACCAAGAAGGTACATGGGCCACCTGGGAATTCTGGAGACCACAGAATACACTCTTGATTTTTCTGAGAACTTCTACCATCTTGATAGGAGCCCTGGTGGTTGAGTGGGTGATGCTAACATGGTCAGCAGAATGAACCCAGCAGCCATTCTGTGAAAGAAAGATGAAGTGCTTTGCTCCCATAAGGATTACTGCCTTGAAAAACCTCAAGAATGAGTTTGTGCTGTTCTTTGGGTCGCTGTGAGGCAGAATCCATACATTGAGTTTGACTTTATGTTGGTTCAACTATCTTGAAATCCTGACACTTAGGGTTAAACTGAGTCACTACTAGTCTAGTGGAAGAACTTCCCATGTAGAGACCTGGCTTTGTGTCCAACCCAGTGCACACTCTAAGCCACCACTCATCTGTCGGTGGAGACTTGTGTGTTGTTACGGTGCTGAAGAGATTCCAGCTGAGTTTCCACACTGGAAAGGACTAGGGAGGCCCGGCGATCGACTTTTGAAAACCAGCCAATGAAACTCGATGGATCCCAATCTTCCGATATAAACTCATCATGGGGTGACACAGGGCAGGGCAGCACTTGGCATGGTTCATGGAGTCACCGTAAGACAGGGGGTCTACTGGGTACTGGGAAGTAGCTATCAAAACACACGCAGTGTTAAACACTTAAAGACACTGCTAACAACCTGGAGCCAGTGGTCACAACTGACTTCATCCAGGATGCCCTTCCTGCCACCTCCCCTTCTGAATCTGGTTTGAATTTCAGGTAATTCCCTGTCTTAGGTACTTGTCCAACATTTCTGCAGGAGTGAGAGTCAATAATTTCTGCATTTCATTCTATCCCTCTTTTGGGAATAGGCATGTATGTCGATCTCTTACAGCCTGTCAGCCAGGGGCTGCTATTGTTAGGTGTCATCAAATTGGTTCTGACTCAGTGACTCTGCCTGCAGCAGAATGAGACCCCACCCCGTCTGCTGCCATCTTCACAATTGTTCTTATGGCTAAGCGCGTTGTGGTAGATCTGGAAATCCATCTTGTCAAGAGGCTTGCGCATTTTTGCCACCCTTCTACTTGACCGAGCATGAAGCCCGCTTTTGATAACATGTCCAAAATACAGGATGCAAAGTCTCACCACCCTCACTTTTCAGGAGCATGCTCCTTGTACTTCTGCTAAGACAGATCTGCTCGTTCTTTGGGTAGCCCACGCTACTTGTGCTATTCTTTGTCACCACCACAGTGGCCAGGTAACAGTCTTCTAAATTTCTTGGCATAGACAAGTAAAGGCTGCCAACCGTGCTTCGGTTTGTTGCAACATCTCAGTTTGCATTCTGTCCGATTCCCAGAGCCTTGTTTGCCAACAATGCCTTCAATGAATATTGAGCTTCTTCCATCAATACCACATATTCCAGGTCCTATGTGATATCCTGCACTGGTTGAAAGTTTACCAATTCTTTTTGGTCCCATGACTCTGTGGATTATTCCTCCCAGC
This sequence comes from Nesogale talazaci, assembly GCA_004026705.1. Classification (NCBI taxonomy): domain Eukaryota; kingdom Metazoa; phylum Chordata; class Mammalia; order Afrosoricida; family Tenrecidae; genus Nesogale; species Nesogale talazaci. Next base: position 8,908 of record PVJH01009693.1, on the reverse strand, counting down.
TCCTTTAATGCCTCCTTCATCATTCAATTTTTCCCCCCAATATGGTTTCCTCTTTCTCACTGATCCTTGACTAAGTCCCACAGCATCCTTCTCCGTGAACTGGTCTCTCCTAACAATGTGTCTGACTTATCTAAGACAAAGCCTCTGCATCCTAGCCTCTAAGGAGCATTCTGGCCATACTTCTACTCAGACAGTGGGGTTTGTCCTTTTAGCAGTCTAGGGTACTTTCACATCCTTCTCCAGCACCACGATATAAATGCATCTCTTCACTTGTGCTGCTTTATATTCAAGAGGAAGTTTCAGAGTCTCTTTTGAGATTCATTCTGGTCATGATTTTCTGTCTTTTTCATGAACTTTTGCATTCCTCAAGTATTGTCCACAACTCATCTGGTCTTCAGTTATTAGTGTTCAACCAAGCATATTTATGTCTGAGAGAAGTCTCAGAATTTAGGTGTGATATACTCTAGGTTATGGATCCTATGCCTGTTTTGATCTTCTTCCGACTCAAGCTGAATCTGCATATGAGAATTGATGGTCTGTTCCACAGTTGGTCCCTAATCTTGTTGCTACTGGCAGTATTGATCTTTTACATCATCTCTTTCCATAGGTGAAACCTATTGGTTGTGATTCCTGGGTATCCCAGATGACATAATCCACATTAGTATCATCACCACTGATGTGGTTACAAAAGAGGTATTTCCAACAAATAGACCAGTGGCCTTGCAAAATTCCATCCTGCAATCTTCAGACTATGTCCCACTGTCATTCATAAGGTTTTCACTGGCCAATATTTCCCTTGCTGGATCACCAGATCCTTCTCCTCAGTCTGTCTCAGTCTGGGACTGCTGAGACCTCTCCACCATGGGTGATCCTGTTGTATTTGAAGTACCAGTGGCATAGCTCCCACAATCACCTCCACCAACACACAAACCACCATAATAAGACAAAAGCAATAGACACAGACAAACGGTAGAGTATAGAAGTGCTCCTCCCCAAAACACATCACCTCCCTAGAATTTTAAGATGTACATTCTTCCTTCCTCATGGTTTCAATGGGAAGGCAAGTTCAACAAAGAAGAAGTTGGAGCTGTGTCCAGGATCCCTTGGTGTAACTCAAGGCCCTCAAAGAAAGGTCGTTGAGTGTGAGAGTTCGAAGCCTCCGGAGAATAGGCCTATCAATTTCCAGAGGACTTCTGAACCTGACATGGGAAGCAGTGGACTAAATCTCAGCACAAGGGATTCAGCAAAAGCCTCAATAGGGGCCATCAGTACACAGGTGAAGGCAGGGTTCCAAGAACCCTGGAGAGATGCCCAGTCAAACCAGTGTGTGAGGTCAGAGCTAGATAAATGAAACCAAGGTAGGGCCGACAGCCATCCTCAGAAACTTCTGACCAAGGGACCCCTTTCCAAACTCTCTAAAATAAGAAGGATGCACTTTTTTTTTCCTGCTCAAATATACATCGATGCTTGGAACAGAGCTACTTGAGACCCCACTGTGCAATGAGTGGCTCTTTCCTTCGGCCTAGCAATCAAAAGCGGCAACAAGCAGGCCAGCAAGGATCTGGGTCTTAGGCACTGGATAGGTCTGGCTCCCATTCAAGAGCTGCCACTAACCTGAGGCTGGTCATTGAATTTCTCTGAGCTGTGGTTTCCCTCCTCTGTAAAATATGAACAACTGCCTCATTCCCACCTCTACCAGCAAGTGGAGTTTGGTGAGAATTACAAGGAATGATACATGAAGGCATCTATTAGCCTAGTGCCGGACACCAGCAGTCATTTCACAATTCGTGTTATTTCATAATTACTTTCAGGCCACAGCAGCTCGCTCAGGCTCTGATCTGTGGGTTGGAGTTGGAGGCCATCCCAAAATGGGGGAACCAGCACAGCTAAACACCTTCATCTTCAAGCCCCACTGGGCTTCCCAGTGAGCACTTGACCTTTTCTGGGGTCGCACATTTTCCCAAGAGGCATCAGAAGGTATATTCCTGAGCCATATCTCAGGTAATGTCCCGCTAAGAGAGTTCTAGAGAAGTCTCAGCCCCAGACAAAGGGGACTGGGAGTGGATGGTCCTCCGTATCCTGACCCTCACCTGACCTCGTGCGCCGTCTGGTAGCAGCTAAGATGCCGTTCTCTGCAGAGCAGTGACACAGCCACCAACAGCTGGGGAATGTCAAAACCCGGCTGCTTGGGTCTAAAGTTACCACCCCCTCCCTCCACTACGGGAAGAGAGAAAACACGTTTCTGGAGCTTCTTTCTATTTCGCTTGCGAGGTACAAATGTCACCAAGACATAGGTGGCAGAGTGCCGAGTGCCACCAGGCAGTGCCACACATAATTCCCGACGAAGCTGCACCCGCTTAATTGTGATGCATTAAGTAGTATGTTCATTGTTTCTGAAACAGGGTAGAGATGAATAATTTATTTCAGACAAAGAAAACTCTTGAATATGAAATGCCTCATCTTTTAAAATTACAATGTGGACGACAAGAATGAAAAACTACCCATAGCTAGTGAACCTTAGACTGCTAATAGAAAACAGCGCTCCAACTGTGTGTACTTTGTTTGCAAACATTTCTCTCTCTCTCTCTCTCTCTCTCTCTCTCTCTCTCTCTTTCTCTTGAAACATACTTGAGAATAATCAAGGGGGTTGAAAAAGAAAGAACATGATCCACACCCTCCCATCCACTGGGCACAAGGCTAGCACTCTCAGTATTCATTTTCTGAGGCGGCTGGACAGCCTTTCCCAACCCACTCATGGGTTGTGGCTCTTACCTGGAATCCATGCCCCTTTCTCTGACATCCCTTCCTCTGCCACTTCTTCCGGAAGGAACCCTTCTTGCCCTCAGCCTCCCTTCCTCCTTGGCACTTCCCCCCACTTGGCACTTCCTTTCTGCTTCAGCACCATCTCCCCACAATTAGCACAGCGCCTCTCACACACAGCCAGCTCCCAGAGTGTGAGCCAGGGTTATTTTTAGAGGGGATCATCAATGTTTGGGTTTGGATCGGTGATTAGGATTTCAGGTATCGCTGGCTGGCTACTGATTCGGGAGTAGTCCCCTATTCCTTTTCATCCTGATAAGTTAGGGGAGTAGTGGAAGGAGGTTGGGGTACCACGATCAGTGACTGGGAACTTCCAGTGTGATGCCTCCACAGCCCTAGGCAAACCAAGCCCAACTCATTGCCAGTCAATTGGATCAGACTCAAAGTAGAGTTGCCCGGTTGGGCTTGCTAGGCTGGAATCTTTCTGGAAGCAGACAGCCTCACCATCAGAGCGGCTGATGGGTTGGAACTAATGGATACCCTTGGACTTAACCACTATACCACCTTACTCTCTCCATTACAGAGGGGGTGGGGAGGGGCCCAAGGGCAGATCAAATAGTTCTTTGTCTGTGATTTCACAACAATTATGGGCCACTCTCTCTGTACCCCTGCCATGGAGTGCTGTCCAACTCCTAGCCACCACGTGAGACAGAGAAGAACAAGACTGTTGGCAAGACTGCAAATCTTTCAGGAGTGGAAAATCTCAGCTCTTCCCCCACGGAGCGGGTGGTGGTGTCTGACTGCTGATCCTGTTGTGAACAAACCAACTTGGAAGTCACGAGGCTCCTTAGTAAATGCCTCGAAGCCAAGAACCAAGACAAATTCACTGCTCTTAAGTCAATCCTGCTTCTTGTGACCCTCTACACTGGACAGGGTGGAACGGCCCCCATGGATATCTGAGACCATCACTCTTTATGGGAGCTGAAAATCTCATCTTTCTCCTGGGCAGTGGGTAGTGGATTCAGTCAACTGACCTAGTGCATAACGACACCACCACCCGGGCGCCTTCCTACGTGCTAAGAAGGTGAAATTTAAATGTGGGGGCCTCTGTCACACCAAGCCCTTACCTCGAGACTGCATAATTTCCTAAAACCACGGAGACCTTACCTGCTGGCCCTCCCGTCGCCACCCGAAGCTCAGCAGTGATGTAGAAGGTCTGCCATGTTTTCGATGTCAGAAAGCCCGGCCAGGCTCTGGGTGGGTTTTCTAACCAAGGTCACTGGCAGTCAAAAGGAGGTAGCGGCCACCTCCCCCCACCCCCACGCCAAGGATGTCATTAAACCAAGATCGTGTGTGCACTCTGGGAAGAAGAAGGGACATGGGGAGCGAGTGCGGTGACTTCTTAAGAAGCAGCGCTAGGAGCTGCGGTAATTACTGGTGCAGTCCCCACAGCCCTCCCTCTTCAGCCTTCCTTTCCCGGCGTGCCCTGGGGTCAGCGGGCATCTCTTTCAATTAAGACAACTCCCAGCATTTAGAATCTTGGAGTTTTCCTTCAAACACTGTCTTGTGAAATGCTCTGAATCGAGTTCAGAATTCAGCAGAGAACTGCCAAGGGAGAACTGAGAACCGGTGAACCCCAAGGATGGACAAGGGAGAAAATGGTCAAAGTCCTGGGCCGGTGTCTCTGAACTGGTGCCCACAGCTAGGTCCCAAAGAGTCTCCTTGTAGCTGGGCAGTGCCACCCCTCTCAGTAGAAGGGCAGTTCTGGCTTGGAGAGTCAAGGTCCTGTGAACAAACCACTACCCAGGATCCATACTGAGCCCAAAGTTTCTGGTCTAGCAAAAGGTGCAAGCACGGGGCTAGTAAACGAAACCCTGGAAATCCATGTCAACCCAGAAGTTCCTCAGAGTCCACGCCAGGTTTCCCACTAAACAAGGGAGTAAGCATGACCTGACTTATGCTTCCTTAATAGGGTCTTTTCCACCGCCTCAGAGATTCTGGTTCCAGGGCTGACTGACTCGGGTCTTTCTCCCAACTACAGAATCAAACCTCTTTTCCAGCCTGCAATCCCTAGCAGGGATGGAGCGTACTGGGAAATCTGCCCCTGCTCTGAAGTAAGTGGGCCACTTCCAAAAATGTCAGCCTCCGGAAGCCCCAGGGAGCTCAGTTCTACTCTGACACACACACACACACACGTAAGGTTGCCATGGGTCAGAGTCACTTGACAGCCACTAGTGGGGGTGGGGGGAGGGGTAGTATGGGGAAGGGGGGGAAATCATGAGCCTAGGGTAGAGGTGAAAGGGGGAGAGGGTTGCAGTGAGGCCTCTGGGGAAAAGCAGGAAGGGAGGAAGGGAGTGATTCCTCCCTGACTGCCACCGAGAGGGTGGCCCTTCCCCAGTCGCTCATGCACCATCGCCGTAGATGGCCTCCTCCTTCCTGCACAAGCCCCTGACGCAGAACTCAATCTCACAGCCCTGGAGTCCATTCTGGATGAAAGAGAACTATACTTGTGGGTTTCCAAGATTGTAAGTCTTCATGGCAGGTTAAAAAAAAGAAAAAAGCCTCATCTTTCTCCAACCAGAGAGCGGATGGTTTCAAACTACTGAGTATGCGGTGAGCAGCCCTCCACACAAACACCACACCACCGGGGATTTTGCCTCAGGGCGCCTCCTCACGTTCAAGGTCTTTCATGGTCTGGTCACACAGCATTCCCTATGCCCATTCTGGGGGACCACCTGGAAGGCCCAGGTAGACTACCGACCCTCTCTCCTCTGTCCACATCAACATGGGCTCTTGGGCATCCAATCTAGAAGCATCCAAGAGCAACGCCTGTGTTGTACAGCCACACCTGTATTATATGGGGCAGGATGAAACGTCTGTTCTTCTACCCTCTCGTCTACAAACCAGCCACCCCTGAGCTTCCAAGTGAAACTCCTACTCATGTTGGGACGAAAGAACCATCATCCTCCCCCAGCCTGGCTAAGGCAAAGACCAGCCTCCTGTGTGTGGCAGCCCTGCCCCTCTGTCCAGCTTTTCTCCCACCACTCCTCCTTCCTCCTGTCCCGATGGGAGCAAAAGCCAGGTGGCTAGCACTCTGGACACCACAGGGCTTCTCTTGACACTCCTCTCTCAACCATCTCTACTTATTAATCTCCTAGCCATCCCTCAAGACCCAGTTTGAAAGTCACCTTCAGCAAGCCTTGTTTGATCATCTAGTTCAGTGTTTCCCCAAATGGGCCATCCTGCCTCCCTGGGGATCAGTAGAAGAATTCAACAAGGGGGGGTGGGGAGGGGAGTTTCAAAAGCAGATACCTCCAGATGATGGGCTAGAGGACAAACACTTTTTAATGGACAGGAGGATATTTCTTTCTGTATAAGTACATTTCTTTCTGAAAAGAGGGTGGTGGGGCAAAAGAGTTGGGAACCTATGATCAGAGTGATCTTATTCACCTAGCACTGCCTATCAAAATCTCTTGCATAACCCTACAACCACCAGGACATAGACTATCACAACTGATAAGGCAAGGATAGGGTCCCATTGACCTCTATATCACGAGGCTCATAGTCTATTCTCAATACATATGAGATAAATGAAGTCTGCAAGAAAATATCCCACTGCATGAAACAGGTTGATTGAAATTACACCCCAAAATGACATTTCATTACTCATAGTACGTGCGCATATCTATGTGAAAGAGACACCGTATAAAATATCCAATGATCTTCCATTGAGTAACTTCCATAGGCACGTCCTCCTGGCACAGGTGGACATTTCCCAAATGAGTACAATTGGGTACCAGATTCAGATTGCCAGCCAGTCTCTACCACCTGACAACTTAAGCTCAGAAAGGCATCTGACGTGGGCCACCGTCGCGGCATCCATCAAGTGGGGCTAAGGGGACATGCTTTCAGCAAGAATTCAGCAAGGTATTGCAGTATGTGTGCAACACTTCTGGGACCCCGGTGCTGTCCTGCTTTCGCCCTGGATTGCTAGTTACTAGGTCCAGAGTTTGAAACGGCTAGCTGCTCCTCGGGAGAAAGACGGCTTTCTAGACCGTGATCGATCCGTCTGAGCGACTTACAGGGGCAGATCCAGCTTGCCCGACAGAGTCACCGTGAGTCTGCATGGAGTTTGATTTTGGGTTTGGAGGGCAACCCTTCCTCTGCTGCTTCACCCAACGGTCTCAACGATTCGCAGACTGGAAAACCGTATCCTCTCGCGAGGACGCTGAGCTTTCCGCCTGCTCGTTGGTTTTCGCAATTCAACGCCACTCGCCATCCGAACCATCTATGAAGAGAATGGTGCCACGGAAGACTCTCTGTGATTCATCGATCTCTCGGTACCCCCTTCATCAAAAGTGTCTTTGAAATGTGCAGGAACAGAGATCAATGCAACATTTCATAAGCGTGGGCTCTGAGAAACCTGCTGGCCTCTTCCTACAAAAAAATACAATCAATACTTATCTTCATACATTATTAACTGTACACAAATTCATAATGTACAAGGGGCAACAGAAAACATAGCTGGCATGGTGCTTCGAAGAGGATTCACAGGCTGGTAGAGGAAAGTGGGGCCAGCGAGGCAGAAGACACGTGAACAGTGTATTAGGTCACCTGAAAGGGGGGCTTAACTATGTATTTCTTTTTCTGCCACTGTGTAATGCTATTTATATGACAACATGACAAAAAATGATCCCAGGCATTCCACTCTATGTTCGAGCTTCCATCTCACACTGAAATGGAAAAAGAAAGATACAATCCAGAAAAGGCTTCTTTGGTTGCTGCTTCTGCAGTTCTGCAGGACTGATTTTAGTAGCGCGCATGTTCTGGGTTTTGGTCGTCAATTACAAGCCCACAAGAAAGCAGGGCTAAATATTGAAATAATAAGCATTGACTGATAGTTCACCTCCAAAGCCCATTGTCAAAGAGTATCTACAGATGGAAGACGGAGGAGGAGAAATTGAGGCTGGATAACCACTAGTCTTGAAAATAGACTTCTCTCAACTTGTACGGGCTGAGCAGAGCCACATTCTTGGAGTTCTAAGACTGCCCATCTGGATGGGAACAGACTGCTCCAGCTTCCTCCCATCAGGCAACAGTGGGTTTGAACCACCAACCTTCCAATTAGCAGCCAAGCGTCAAACCACTACACTACCAGGGCTCCAGGAAGGAGCTTCCTCCTCCTTCATATAGGCTCCAGGACCCTAAGCGTCCCCAAGTAAGCACTCAAGTGCTCACCCCTAACTCAGTGCTTGAACCCACCAGTCACGTGGTGGGGGAAAAATGACCTGGAAATCTGCTCCCATACAGACTGGCATTTGCTGGTCAAGACGGTTCCAGATCCCCGCCGTGCCAAAGGAGGGTTGCCGCCGCTGTGCTCTTTTCCACAAGGAGTCCTGGGGCCGCAGGGATGAAGGGCTCACCTGCTTCTGAGAAGGTTGGTGACTCAAAGCCCCCAGCTAGTGCACGGAGGAAGGTGCGGCCCTCTGCACAGGTTTGGAGGTCCCGTGAGCCAGCTCTCCTCTTTTCTCTCCCATGGTGAGGGGAGGGAACAGACAATAGACTTCATCTTGAACAAAGCTTTGTCACATCTTGTGCCACTGGGTTTCCCTTGGAAAGAGAGAGGTCTAGAAAACCCCAGGGGACCGTTGTGTCACAGGGGGGTGGTGCTGTGATTCACCAGATGGGACCCAACGAACATCAGTAAAAAGAGCACAGATTTCAGCAGGAGGGGACCTGAGCTTCCCCAGGAATCTGCTGCACAGGCTAGAAAAAGCCAGTCACCCCCTCTGAGGCTGCATGTCAGTGTGTGCATGGCAGGGGGTGGGGGGAGGTACAAGGAGGTGTCAAGGGAGGGTGAAATGTAACAGTGTCCTGGGGTGGATGGGGCACTCTGAGAAAAGCATGAAATAAAGAGGAAATGGGGGTGTCCACCCAACAGGGACTCCCCAGGGGGCATTCCTCACCCACCTTCCCCTCCCTTTGACAGAGAGTGAGCAGTGCAGGTTGGGAAACCACACAGCTTAGGAGAGGGCTGGCAGAGGGCCAGAGGGAATGTGGTTTGACCAAAAATAGGCCCTTTGACCAAAGGATTAAAAGTCTGTCGTATGCTAATGCTTGGATGGGGCGGACCTTTGGCCAATTTAGG